>CAUZXS010002494.1:0-154214 GCA_963585895.1 Sepioteuthis lessoniana | reverse complement strand
CCACCACCACACAATTTGTTTTATTTTCTTTTTTCTGCTAAAATGTGGGTGTTTTTTTTTATTTTAAGTCTTTTCATCACTTATAAAAAAAAAATCCCCCCAATATTGTTTTCAACCCATTTTTTATTTAGTGAAAAAAATCCCCACCCCAAATAAGCTTAGTTACCACCTCCATCCTCACCTCTGATTTCCCTATAAAAAAACGAAAAATAAAAATTTGGTTACACATCCCTTGCCACTATCTCTGGTTGTCAGTAATACTTGCTGGTCTGAAGGTGGGTGATCATTTTGCATTAAATTTATTTTTAAATTCATATATATATATATATTATATATTTATATAACAAATTCTTAAATTCCAAAATATTGGGGGTTTTCATCAAAATTTCTTCTTTGCAGATATTTTTTCTGTCTGTTTACATGTATTCACCAAAAAAAGTAGAATCTGATTTTTAGTTTTCGCTAAGATAGGATGGGTTAAAGGGTAAAAGTTTACCCAAATTTAATCAACTTGTCACTTGAAATGGAACCTTAATCATTTTAGCTATTTTCTCTACTACCTGAGCCAAACCTAATAGAGCCAACTCTTTGAGCATCTACTTTTAGTAGAATGATAGAAGTTCAGCTCTATTAAATGCTGTTGTATATGTATTGTTCCAACTCTGTTAAGTAAGGGATTTAATAATCTTATTTATATAGTGTAAGCTGGTTCCGACTGTTAATATCACTACATTTTAAATTGTGTGAAATGGCCTAATCTAACCAGTTATTGATGATGGATTTTGAAAAGGAATACTTAATTTATAAACCATTTTGGGACTTAGATATAAGAGCTCACTTATCTTTCTTAGTTGAGAGATAAGTTCAAAGAGGAGTTCAAACATTGGATTGGTCTACCAGATCTTAACAAATTTTTTGGCCTTTTCTTTTTTCCCCCAGGAATCTTTGCCATAGAATTTATCATCATATAAAATACTATTTGCTTATTCAGTGACATATTTTACATGTATATATCATTCTTGAGTTAATCTTTTACCTGTTTTTCCTTGGATTGTAATTGGCAACTCCTGAAACAGGTGACTTAAAACAGTTGGAAATTTTCAAATTATCATCCAGTCAAATACTAGCAAAGCTTGATATTGTTTATCTTCATTTATTATATAACAACCTAGTAGAAGATTATAATGAAAGTGGCTTAAAAGTTGATATCTAAAGATGAAATTTAAACTCAATTTGGGTACTGATTCCTCATTACCAGGATATGGACAGCTGATTATACCATTCTGTCTAATGGTCAGCCAACTCTGTGTTCTTCTTGTGACTAACTATGGTGGTTGGGAGAGGAATCCAGTCCAAGGATCAACACAACCCTCACTGCCTTGCACCACCACTCATCTACCTATCTCTTGATTACTTCCTTGAATATATGGAGCCCTTGCTTCTGGAAAAAGTCCCTTCCCAACTCTTGCATGGACCTCTCAGAACTAAAATACTATATCCTTGGCTACTGACCTCTGACTATACTAGCCCTGGTGACTTCTGTTTGTCACAAATATTAAAAAACTAACCCTTTCAGCTCCATCTTATCTTTTTATTTTATCATCTATTAAAATTTCCCACCCTCCCTAACTCATTTAGCTATCCTTTTGATACTACTGTATACACATATACTTGGACATATATGCTAAACTCCATATGCATATACACACTTATATGTTACACTAATACATATACATACTCATTTAGACATGCTCATACTGACACACATATACATTATTGTACTTAAATATGTGCACTTGGAGCAGCAGAACTTATAGTGTCAGAATGTATGTCAGTATCTTTTGATGATATTCATCAAAATGTTTTAATGAATAAAGTATTCTGAAAATTAAGAAGAGTCCTGGAGACTTGAGGAGATTTGCTGTCACTCAGACTCCAGTGGAAAACCATCTGCTAACACTGGCATGAAAACTCTCAAATAAGTAAAATAATAATTAAATCAAAGAATATAATAAAATAAGCAAATTAGTCAAAGAATATAAATAAATACAAAGACCTAGAAATATAAATTGAGAATATGTGGTATCTTAAAACTACCACTGTGTCTATGATAGTTGGAGCCCTGGGTATGATCAAGAAAGGGACAGATAAACACATTAACAAGATACCTGGCAGCCTCAGCCGATATGAAATACAAAAAAATTGCATTTTGCAGAACTTTCCATCTCCTTGGAAGAGTACTCTCAATGTGACTGAAAAATATAACCCAAAAGAGCCCCCCCTCCAATATATTGAATGCATATAATCACTGCCTTCTTTCACCCTAGGTCTTGGGTAAAGATCTGGTGAAGGATTGTAAGAAACCAAAAATTTGATGATGATGGAATCTGAACATATCATTTATATATGTATTTTAATATGAAAAATATAAGTGGATTTTTCAGTAGCAATTTCTTAATGGTTTTTATTATCTACTAATAAGTGATCAAAGTGGATAAGGATAAGAGCTTTAGGTAAATCCAAGATAAGCTATTTGTAAAAAGCTGGTTTGTATGGTAAACTAATGGAATGTCTATTTCTTGTCTCCCTTTCAACCCCCACTCTCTCTCTCTCTCTCTCTCTCATTTTCTTTCTTCTTCTTCATTTGGTTATAGATGCTATTAGCTTTTCTTTTAGCTTTTCTTTTTAAATAAAAACAAAATTGTTATGACTTAGGATCCTAGTGAAATAAATATGTAAATAAAATACTGAGAGTTGTTTATCCTTAAATCACAATGTTGTTTGTGAGTCATGAGGCAAGTGCTATGATGCAATTTGATTTGATAATTCAGCCATTTGAAGGTCATGGTATGACCCTTGAGGCACTTATATTCCTTATGCTGACAACATAACAGCCTTATAATTTAAAATACACTTTTCAATCACCACCCAGCACCATCAACTCCACCAAAAACAGTTAGTTTATAACAAAGAAAGCACTCATTCATTGCATAAAGGGCAAAAGAAAAAAAGCTTGAGATCTATTCTCTTTAACCTTTGTCTTGTGTCTGATCTTTTGTTTGATGGTATAAAAGGCATAAATCCAAAAAGACATTGATGAAAAAAATTATTTGAACTGAATTTGATAAAATTCTCTAATGTAAATAATACCGATCCTAAAATAGTGCCTATATCTCTTGAATACTTAAACTTCTTTTACGATAAAGAATCGAAATTTTGTCACTTCTTTTCATTCTATAAACCATTGCAAGGTTACATTCAGCATTTGTGACCTTTTGAAATACACAAGGTCTTTGCTGCCAGCCTCATGGCTAAAATCTGCCATTAGTAGATCTTGAATGGCTTATGGTGATGATAATCCATTGAGCATAAGTGCCATGACACTCCTCCCCAAAGGCTTCTTCTGCTTGATTTAGGCATCTTTCTAAATGAACTTCCTTTCAGCTTTTATTTCATTCCTTTCCTTTCAATCACTGATAAATTCTTCTCTCTGTTACAGTCAAATTATATTTCTGATTCAGAAAACCTGTCTCACTTAATTTTGTCTTTCCTTCTATAAAACAGTCACCTGTCTTGTCTACAGACCATTCATTTTTTAATATGAATCAATTTCATATTTACAAAGGCTTTTCTCTGACTGCTACAATTGATCTATTTTTTAAAAAAAGGCCTCATCACACTCGACTTAAATTGTTCTTTGTTATCCTTTCAACTCTTCATTTTCCCTGAGGTAATAATTTAACCTTACACCTTGGCTTTCTTCTCAAAAGCCAATTTGTATGTTCATTTCAACAAATCCATGGAGAAGGCCAATGCCCATTATGTGGCAAATCTCTTGAATTTGAAAGAAAATTAGCACTACAATCACCAGAGTGTAAATCTGTTATTGATAGCCTTTAGCTCTTGGACCTTATCCATCAGACTTTCAAGATATAAAGGATGAAAGTTATTCTGAGGAAAATGCTTGAAGGTAATCAATATTTGATTAAGAAAGAGTTGTGGCTGATTTTGTTAATAGTCCAATGTTTATTCAAATTATCATCAGAACATTATGGATTGAAGTGGCTCTTACTGGTTATTTATAAATAATATGTGTGTGTGTGTGTGTGTGTGTGTGTGTGTGTGTGTGTGTGTGCAAAGTAAGGATGAATTAACCAAAAATAGAATTGATTAGAATAGATAATACACTTAGATCATGAATAGTACTGAAAATTATAGATAATGACTTTATTTCTTATTTCATATATTCATTTTGATGAAAAGGCAATGGAAGTTACTTTCATTCAGAAAAAAAGGTGAATGGACATAGGAATATAACCCCAATTAATTACAACTCTGTTTGTTAATCTAATATTAATCAAGGACATTTTCAACATAACTTTTATGACAGGTTTTAAATTATGGTTTCAAATCCAACTGTAACAGTCATATATTCAGTACCTCACCATGATGTTATAGTTATCAAATTAGTCTAGAAGGCTATTCCTATTGTAGTGAGTCTGTTCCTCATTTAATGTTTCACATTTGGGACCTTGTGCCTGACTATGCTTATAACTTATATTTCTCCTTGTTTTATCTAATTTTGAATTGACATTCCATATATATTCATTCACTTTATATTTACATGGTGAAAAGCAGTCAGAAAGGGTGTGGCAAAGCTGATGAATAAAACTTACTATTGTTATCCACCAATAAAAGTTAGGGTAAGAGTTAGGGTAAGGGTTGGTAGAAGACATTTATTATTTATTTATTTTTCTTTTTTTTCCCTCTCACTCTTCTATCATGGTTTGAATTCTTTGTTTTTTCATTTTCAAAGGCTTGCATCTTTATTAATGTTATCCATCAATGCTAGCTAAATACAACTAACAATCTCTTACTATCTTAGTCACTTTCTTCCTCTTACATTTTTATATCATTTTATATAAAGTTTCAAATGTCTAAATTTTGTCATGATAATTATTATGAGGTGTAACAGTGTGTAGAAGATAAACAACTTCCCGTGTCTCTTTTTCTTTGTTTCTCTTTTTCTCTTTTGATGTGTTTTATTCACAAACAAAATATAGAAACTTTTTATATATGATACATTAAAAATATTCAAACTTTTTACAACTCTTTTATTGTCTAAGCATTTAAAAAAAAAGAAGAAAGATTCTTAAAATAGAATTTTCTGTTAAGATAATGCAGAATATAAATAGAATACCATTATTGATTTTTATATATTTGAACATTGATGGCAGTAAAAGAATTAAAACCAGTTATGCAATAGATTACAATCATTTTATTTAATGAATGATAAAGGTTTTGGGTCACTGAATGAAGACAGATGTGAAGTGTGATGACCTATTGATGATCCCAATATCACCAGGTAAAGAATAAAAGGAAATACAAGTGTCATTGAAAGGTATTTGAAAAGTTGTAAAGTAGGAAGTTGAGTATGATTGGTGTGGGACAAATCAAATGATAGGGGTGGGGTGTCATGTGATAAAGGCTATAAAGACATGTGAGAGATAGTCAGATGTGTATCAAGAGCTGATTAAAGTAAATTGATTTTTTCTGTATGAAAAATCAGAGTTGACTTGAAAACTGAATTGATACACTTTATTCAAAATGTATCATTTATCAAAAGATGTTTGTGTCCTTCCTTCTATCAGTGTATAAAATCAACAGAGGAAAATTTTTTAATCCTTTTGGTAGGTTATTCCTTAATTTTCAAACATTTAGGAAGAAGGCTGAAATGATCTACTTCAGAGATGAGATAAGCAAATCAAATATAGTGATTTACAATGGTAATATATTCATTGACTGGTCTACACTTGATAGTAAAACTTGAATTGAAATTGAAGAAATCTGGTTTACTTTGAAGAGTCACTCAAATCCAATTATCCAATGATTTTATGGATCACTGAGGTACCTCAATGAGTTATGACTTTTTCTTGGCAATGGGGATTACTTGGTGATATCCATGTTTTCTTTAAGTAACATGTGATGGGTTGTACTGGGTTACATGGTACTAGCAACAGGGAGTAATCCACAATCAGATCTATTAAGGGAGGTGGATTCATGCCTTTCCCATGTGAACACAAACTATTTGAGCTAGAATTTGAACTCTGTTTACCAATGACATTTCATGTCATTAACCTCTAAGTTTATTCCACACTTCCTTTGAAGATGTTAGCCACAAAATACCTTGTATTCAATTGTACTGTCTTTATTTATTTTACAATGTTAGAATCCAACAATCTTTAGCAATTTCTTCTTTTTTTACTCTTGGGCAAACAGTGAAGGTGAAGTTAGGTCATTTTTAGAATGAGTGCTCTGAAGAATAGAGTTGGACAAGAAAACTAAGAATGAAATCAGAATAAAGGAGATTATATTAGCTAAGAATAAAATATCATGAACAAGAATGCTGGCTTGTATTCAGGGAACTAATGTTTCTCTTGTCATGATCAAGTGATTTGATGTTCAACAAAAATAGGTTGTGTTTTCTCCACCTCCCTTCTTTGTGTTTATTGAACCAATTTTAGAAGAAATGTGTTACTACTGATTACTGATACATTATCAGATGCAATGGATTTCTTGGATCTGAATCAAAATGGTGCTCTATTATATTTCCAGTATGGATGTTATTGGCTTGAATAAATGTCTCCCTATTCCTTGTTGCTCATTAGTAACATCTAATTAAAAGCTGTCCACAGTTAGTTTCCAAAAATTGTACAGATTTGTGTATGTATTGATTATCAATATCCTTCCAATGAGTTGACAACAGCAATGGATATTCATTATGAGTTGTTTCTTGCTTAATGATGGCTACTTTATCTTCTTACCTTTTTTATATGTCATTTTTTGGCCTGAAGGTAGTTTTACAATTGATGAAATAGTAATAATTTTTGCCTATGATAACATTAAGGGTTAGTTTTTCTTTGGGTAAAAAACATATTTGGAAAGTTGAATTGTAAGACTGTCTAATCTGCTTTCCATCAGTAAATTACATTATACAATTTTTCTACCTTTCCGCAGTTTTTGTTTTTGTAAATTTGATGTCCAAAGTGAGTGTGCTATATATATATATATATATATATATATATATGATCACATCCTTGTTTTTTTTTAAATTAATCTTTGCTGATAATGACTCTACAGATGGCTTCTGAGTCTAAATTTAAGGGTACAGCATTTTTTTACAGTATCAACAGATTTTAGAAGCAACATTTTTTATTCACTTACTTTAGAAATAAAGCTAGGCAAACCATTATTATTTACTTGTAGAAATGTAAGTTAATATCACCTTAGGTTATGCTTGTGATGTAGATTTCAAGTGGAGTCATAATGTTCATACTGTCGGTTTCAATTGTGCTCAGTTGAGGTAGGTCTCACTCAAAAAGTATCAATATATGTTTTATAATTTTTTTTCAAATTGGCATTGACTCATCAAGATAAGGTTGAGACATCATCATTTCACATATATTTTTCTGTGTGGATATCTTAGTTTTAATTCTTTTTCATTATCTTATGGTGGCAAATACTGAACAATAAATCTGTTAAATTTTGCCAAAAACTGGGCAAAACTGTTTCTGAAACCTTTAGAATATTGAAAGTAGCTTATGAACTTGATGCCTTGAATCATGTAAATGTCTTTGACTGCTATTGAAGTTTGAAGTAAGCAAGAACATGAGTTAAGTCATGAACAAAAATGCTGAAACTGTTGAGAAGGTGTGCAATCTGGTAAAGGCAGATAGAAGATTGACTATTCAAAGAGCTTTGTGATAAAGCAGGTATTTTCCATTGGGTCATGTCAAGTTATTCTTATTGAAGATTTAAGGATGAGATGAGTTCCAGCCAAATTTATTCTGTGGCTTCTGATGCCAGAGCAGGTATTTCAGGTTTGCATCAGTGTGCAGAAATTAATATTGACTTTTTGAAAGCCATCATGGTGATTAATTATAGTTATATTACTACAATCTTGAAATTTAAGCTCTGTTATTTGTATAGAAGTCTGTCATCACTTAAGCCATAGAAGGCTTACTAAATTTGGAGCAAAACCAAAGTGCTATTCATGGTCTTTTTAAACTAAGAGTGTGTGTTTCCCCATGAATATACTCTTCAAAACATCACTAAACAGTATTATTTAGAAGTTTTGCACCATCTTCATGAAGCTGTGAATCATAAATAGCTTGATATGTGGCTTGTGGGTTAGTGGCAAATTCACTATGACAGTGCACCTGCACAGTCTGCTTAACTTGTTCAGCAGTTTTTGGTAAAACACTGATTTATGCAAGTGCAGTACCCTCTATACTCACTAGACCTACTTGTATAACTTTTCTAAACTGAAAATTCATCTTAAAAGAGATTTAAAAATGTAGAGGACATTAAAAGAAGTACAGTGTCATGGCTTTATACCATCAAAAGATGGAATGGTTGCGTTAAATTCTAAGAGGTCTATTTTGGAAAAAAATAATGTTTCATTCATTGCCTATTTCTACTGTGTTAAATATAGCTCTATAATAATCTTATGTGGCCAATCCCTAAACTTTTTGTACACACTTTGTATATCATGTATGAATATGTTCTGTGTCTATTTAAATATATTATGTGCTACTGCTTATTCTTTTGGCTTTTGTGACTAAAATCCAAGTTATCTTGTCTTACTCTAAATAAATCCTTGCTCCTCTCCATCAGATCCTTATCTGAAATTATATAAATAATTCTTAAAGTCTTTAGTATTCTGAATAATAAGGCTGGTCTATTCCATAGAATCTTTGTAATCTTTTTAATATTCTATTCATTGATGATTGGGCTTCTGGTGTTGTCTACTTTTTGTTCTGCCTGTCATTATATTTTTCATAGCAGCAGCAATTGCAGTTTAGGCTACCAAATAATAATCTTTTGTGGCCAATGCTTGCCACATTGACAACCAACTTTTACTTATTTCTTTTTTTATCATCTTTTTATGAAATGTTTTTTGATATATGCCATGGTCTTGTATTGTTCAGAAAGTATAGGAGTCCAGGAATTTTGAATTCAATCTGATTTGAGAAAAATGAATTTTTTGCTGAAGTAATTGCTGTTATTTCTAGGAAAATTTTCCTCTTTTTCTTTTTTTTTTTTTTTTATTAAAAACAAGCTGTTCATTCCACTGCAAAATCAGATGATATTTTAAGTGTTAAAATTGTCATTGGTTTCTTGATATGAAGACAGAATTTATCTGGAGTTTCAATTCATTTCATATTTTGCTAAAGATTTCTTTTCCATTTTTATTTTGTTTTTGAAGAAAAATCCTATCTCTCAACATCTTTTGAAAATTTAGAACTTGTGTGTGTGTCTCTTTCTTTATATATATATAATGTGAAATGCTGAGTGTCATTTTTTTTTTTTTTATCTCTTTCTCTCTTTATATATATATATATACATATATAATGTCTGTGTGTGTGTGAAATGCTGAGTGTCATTTTTTTTTATCTCTCTCTCTCTTTCTCTCTTTATATATATATATATATATATATATATATGTGTGTGTGTGTGCATATATGTGTGTGTGTGTATGCGTGTGTGAATATGTATGTATATATATGCATATTTTATCTATAATTTTAAAGGAGTAGTATTTAGATTTGGGGTAACAGGGTTTTTTTTTAAAGGAATGTATAAACATTGTGTCAAATAATCATAGATATGATATCCCCACTGTAAAGAAATATAAAAGAAATATATATGACAGAGTATTTCAATTAGGAAATTATTTTAATCAAGAAAAAAAATTTTTTTTTTCAAATTCTGTTCTCGTCAGAAACAATATAAGAATACCCTAATAATTTTTTTTGTTTAACATCTGATGAGGGTCATCATAGACCTGAAATAACTTTATAATGACACCAAAGAAATTAATTTTTTCTTTTTATTTTAATATAAAAAAATTATATATATATATATATATATATATATATATATATATATATATATATATATATATATAAAGAACAGCAAATAAGAAAAGTTACATAAAAGAGTGTTTGATACCATGATAGCAGAGCAGGTATAAACTCTAAATTATTAGAATTATGGACACCTTAAGTCTGTTACTTTAGTTTCATGCGTTTTCCACAATCTTCAGACAGTTGTCTGAGATATATATATAAGAGTGGTAGTTTTATATGAGAAAAATCTCTGTGTGCGTGAGATTTTATATATATATATATATATATATACACACACACATGCACATACACTCAAAATATATTATTTTATTTATATATATATATATATATATATATAAAGTTCACTATTATTATTTAGTATCATTTATTATCAAACTTTACTGCATTGAAATTTTGTAACCAAAAACATGAATATGTAACAGTCAAAAAATAAGTACAACCTTTGATATATGTTTCTACCGTTTTATTTTTGGTTACAGTTGAGTTTTGGTAATATCTAATGATATCTATTTTGACTGTATAATGTTTTGCAAGAAATAATAAAATCTTGATATTTTTGGTTTTGAAGTAAATTTTTGTTAAAAAGGAATTAGTGGGGTGTATTTATTTATGGTTGATACTAAATATATGATTTTAATTTTGCTTGGGAAAAAAATGTGACATTGAAAACATCCATTTAAAATTTTTTTTTTTTCTTAGAAATACCTGTAATGGACAAAAATGAAGAAAAATAGTTTCAAGTTGAATTGTCAGAAGAATATAAATCTGTATCCTATTCATTTTATGGATGATTCTATACACTTTTTATTTAGCACTGTTAAATGAAAAAGTAAGCAATCATTTTCTTTGTTATCATGTTGTAATTTTTATTGCTTCAAAGATTTCACAAAGTCTGTGTTAACTCTGCTTACCAACTTTATTCAATGATAAACCCTAGGATAGCATTACACGTTTCAGTTTTAAAATGGAAAAAAATTTAAACAGCTTCTCTCCAGAATGAGATTTGGCAACATCTAAAAGTTTTTCATACAAGTGAAAAGTCAGCTGATGTTGGATAACCCTGACTAAATAAATAGAGATCAAATATTCCCATCCTGGTATTATGTGATCCTAAGTACCTCAAGCAACAACCATTACTGGCATTGCCCTTGCCAAAATTTTCATCACCAATTTTCTTCTATCAAAATTAAATTGTATTAGGAAAAATTTATCTTCATTCATCCAGTATTACATAAAATATCCTGTCCTGCTTTCTATCTGCGGAAATATTTTTAGTCCATTAGACAAGAAAGTCAGTTGCTGAAATAAAGTGAAATATTTTTTAAAACTCAGAGCTGTTACAGTAATTAAATGAGGCACCCCCAAAAAATAAAAGCCTTAAAAAATATACCCTGTTAGTTTTCATCATTTAAAAAAAAAATTATGACTCCCCGAGGACTGTTCATTTCATTTGAGTTAATCTATCAAATTAATATTTTAAACTATTTTTTAATCTTGATTTTTTAAAATTGTTTCTGTCTTTCTTTCCTTATTGCCATATGCATTCAGAATGCAATTCCATGTCATCTTTCTCGATAAAAATGGGAAACGAATCAACACCCACCAAGTCCACTGACCCATTATCTATTTTATTGGCACAAAGAAAATAGCTGATTTCCACATTGGCAAGGATTGGACAAGACAACAGGTGATGCTTGGCACATATTTCTTCTTGTCAAATTAATTCCCTTTTGTGCAAAACCATTTGTGGCGACTATTTGCTCAAATCAATGGACAATATAGGAAGAAATGGATAACATGGTTTGGTAGGAACAGAAAATATAAGGAAAAATTATATTTGATAGAATATTATGTGCTTCAAGATATCAAATGAAAATTTGATTACTTGATTTAGTTTTCCCTTCATTCTCTACTTGTAATTCTAATATCTTTGAGTACCAATTTTGATTATTCCTAGCAAGAATGATCACTTTTCATTTTGAAATTGATTAAACCTTTGTGGATTTCTTTTTCTTTTTTTTTCTTTATAGAAATGAGGCCAAGAAGAAATCAAATCTAAAGAACAATTTACTTATATTGATCCAACAGTATAAATTATATATTTCTAATTTCATTGATTTCTCTAAATGCACAATAATGTTTTTCTTTAAATTTCAAGTGATCATTTTTATGGAAACCATTTTTATTCTTTTATGAGCACAGTTTCATTTGTATTTATAATTAAAATTGAAATTATTGAAGATATTTATAAAACTTGCAAAAAGATTTTTTTGTTGCTCTAGTTGAGTTTTATTAACATTTTGAGTCTTCATTCAGTTTTGTGGAAAATATGCTAATCTTTAAAACCATTGATTGCTAATTTTATTCTGACTGGTCAGAAAATGTGACCTTGTGAGTATATGGAATAAGAATATCAGGTAATCTTAGAATAAATTCAAAAATTTTCTAGAAAGATTATCAAAATATTCCCTTCTTGGTTTTTAAATATTTTTTGAACTACCCTCAAGTTTTCTATTTCCTTTGAAAAGAATTTTTCATTAAAAAAAATTAAAAAAGTAACAAAAAAAATGATAAATGCTTTTTCAATTTGAATCTTATTGACATTCATGCCTATAAGGAAATGATTGTGATGCTGTGAGAAACATAATCTACAGAAAAAATGTTTGGTAAATAAGCAGGATGATTTAACTCCAGTGTAATATTTTTTGCAACATGTGGATAGGTATTAAGACATCAAAATGTTTACCTTTCTATTCAGCAAACTTGTTAACATATAAGTATGAATTGTTTGGTCATTTTAAAAATAGTTATGATGCATCAGATCACTTGTGTGTGTGTGTTTCCTCCAAACCTCTACTCTAACCTTCTATGATAAATGATAGTACAGTTGATATTTTAGCTTCTAATTCATGACCCGTCACTGAGCTGACCTTCTAGTTAACATATAAAATCCATTCTCCTTTTCATCACATTTTTTATCTTAATAAAAAACTGATCAATTTCATACCATTGAACACAATTCATAGAAGCCTTTAATTTTCATTAATGTTTTGTTCATCATTTAATTCAAATGGAACCCATTTATTGACCTTTACTACCCAGTCGCTCTTAAATGATCTGAAACGGTTCCAATTGATATATTGAATTTTGTAAGTTCACTGACTGAGGTTTTGGATCATTTGCGACCACAGTCCTCAAATTTTCATTTATTGTTGGTTTTAGCAACCTCTTTTCAAGAAAAGTATAAAATCTATATTCCTTGCAGCACTAGCTTCAACACATAGCTTTAACTTATATGCAAAAATGAAGATTTGAAAATATTTTATATTTGCTTAAAACTATCACAAAAACTTATATTTAATTTGCGTGGACATTATTTATTAATAAAGAGATGAAATCTGTCTTAAATTTTGAAAGTTAGTCTCAAAATCCTCTTAGCTATGTATCCTGTCAGTAGAGCCAAGAATATGGTGACTATATCCTCTGCAAAGAGGTAAGATCCTTCCTTAGATATAACACTAAATTGCATCTGGTGTTGAGTCTTTAGTTCTGGAGGTGTGTGTGTGTGTGTGTGTGTGTGTGTGTGTGTGTGTGTGTGTGTGTGTGTGGAGTACCCTTTCATTGCTATTATTCCTAGGTCCATCTGACTGATAGTATCTGTCATGGTTCCATCTATTATTATTATTATTATTTGCTATTCCTCCTTAGGCATCTTCTCCTTTTATTATCTTCTCTTTAAAAAAAGAATCTTTGCAAAGAAATATATATATATATATATATATATATATAGTTGGTAATAGGAAGCCTTGTTTAGAGTTGTATCTTTTTCATGGAAATCAATAGTGATGGATCCTTTCATGTCCCAGAATACTGTAGGCATGACTTTTTTTTACTGACTGCTGTCTCAGGAACTTTTTCTTTACTGGAGAGTCAGTGTTTCCACTCTATAAACTGTCTTTTCAACTTAGGCTTGTAGTGGCAAACCCATGTTTGGCCTATTTGTATAGATTTTTTGACTAAAACATGTTTCTCTGTATACATCACATATTCTTCTGTAAATTTTATATAGTTTGTATGTCTTAACCGCTAAAAATTTGATGACAGATTTCTGTTCAATCCTGGAGCACTCAATTTGATTTTTTTTACCATTTTGAACAGCCTCAAAACAAATATTTTTGCAAAATCAAGATATTTTTTTGCTATAAACCAATGCAAAACAATGCAGAGTTTATAAATTCTGAAAAAAAAATTTATTTTGCTTTTTTCAAAAAATTCTGGTCATTTATTGATGACCCTCATAGCTTTTACAACCATATAGGAATGTACTGCCAAGGATTTACTGTTTGTTAGTGAATAAGATACTTTTTAATATTTTTTTAAAATAAATGAAATACTTATTCACCACAACTCATCTTGAACCCTTAGCAGTACAATCTGAAACCTCATTTATCAACCTCCTATTCATAATACCAACACTCTGATTACTATTTTTTTTTTTTTATCTGAAAATTAGTTAAGATAGATCAGTAAGTTTTGTACATATTTGATTGCTTATATTTTACTGGCAAAAAATAACAGCAAAGGCTTTACTCAGAAGGATTTGAGAAAGAAAAACAGTTTTTATCACTTAATGAAGTGCTTGTTAAATTGGTTAATATTTTTCATCAAAAATTAAAAAGTAGAAACTACATCAGCCTCTCTTAATCTAAATTTCTTTTCATGAATAAAAATAAGATAGAAAAGTCTATCATCTCATACCTCACTTGATTTAGCTTTGGTGACTCCAATTTCATTTGTGGCTAAAACTCTTTGATTAAAATAAATCCAGATATTTTTTGCCTCTATTTTTATTGGCTCTTCTTACATCATTTATCCCCATCACCTCTAGGAAGATGGGACATATTGAAAATCAATCTTATATTTTCTACTAATATCACCAACTTTTTATTTAAGAGTATAAATAATGTTTTCTTATGTTTTGAAGTTTTGAGTATTTGAATTATGAAGAATTTTGTATCTAATTTCTAATACAAAGAAAAGATTAATAAACCTCTGAACCCTGTACACAATAAACAAGGATCATTAAATAAGTTTCCAGACTTTTTTCGTATGGGTACTTTTATTGATAGTACACACATGAAACGCTATCCCCTTTGAAGTAATCTCCTCCGGCTACAATGCACTTGTTGTGCCATTCCAACAACTTCTGTAAGGCCCCACGGAAGTCCTCTTGTGTGAGCGTGTCAATGACCTTCGTCACAGCCTATTTCATCTCCTCAATTGTCTCATAACGACAGCCTCTGAGCTTAGGGAATAAGCAAAAGTCACAGGGAGCAAGGTCTGGACTATAGAGAGGGTAAGGAACTGTCTTGATGCCCATCTTGGTCAAATAGTCTGTGACAAGGATGCAGTTGTGGACTGGTGCATTGTCCTGCTAGAAATGCCACTGAGCTGATTTGAAGAGTGCTGGCCTCTTCCTGAACTCCCTTAAAACCTCAACTTAGTAACCCTAACCCTAACCCTTTGGCCAATCAACTCTGATGTATTGACTTCCTTACTCCTCCCACACCTCTCATCATCCCTCACAGACTCTGTGCCTTCCTTGAATCTCTTATGCCACTCAAAAACTGATACTCGATTCATGCAAGATGGTTCAAAAGCAGTCTGAAGCATTCCATACATTTCTGTGGTATTTTTTCCAAGTTTAAAACAGAATTTTATTGCATATCATTCTTCTAAAGTGTCCCCATGTCCAGATTGCATTTTTGAAATTCACCAGCTGTGGCAATCAGGCTTTAGTAGGGTGTATTCCAATTGCTACTGTTGCTGTTCATTTGAACCTGAAATCATAAAAATTGGTTAGTCATCTCATAAGATTTATAGCAATAACATAGTGAATTTTCAAGAGTCTCTGACAATTTTAAATGCCTGCACAAAAAAAGCCTGGAAACTTATTGAAGGCACCATGTACTTCTATTAAATACTAAAATTTTGTTTAGCATTTATGTTTATTAAAGTAATTTCTAAGATTATCATGAACTTTAATAGATCAGTTTATATTTTTCTGAGTATATTTGTTAATTGTTGCATATTGACCTCCGACCTGGCCGAGCTGTCAAAATAAGAAATGCACCTGTGTAAATAACAGATGCATCCAGTCAAAGAGATCAGGAGATAACCTTGACTATCGACGGGTTGAATTGAGTGATATAACAATGATATAACCTGGATGAGACAGGAAGTCAGGCAGTTGGAGTTCAGAGCTTGAAGTCAGTGTTCCAGATCGAGCTGTGGGAACCAGCTCTCAGCAGAGAAGCTGGGCCCCCAGGCTCCTGATTGAGCAGCCCAGGAGAACGGGAAAGAAAGGCTGTGATAACCAGAAGAGTTGAGGGGTCAATATGTTGCAGTCTTTGTTCGGTCTTCAACTTCTTCTCACACACAACCCTTTCAATAAAGTGAGAGGTATATTTTTTGTGTCCGCTCGTCTTTATTGTGTTGAATATGTTTCTGCATGTATATGTGTATGTATAGTTGCATATGTAATATGTGGCTATACAACAATGTTTTTCTGAGTATATTTGTTAATCACATATATAGGGTTCTTGAAAAAAAATTGATATTATGAGATGTACAAGGTGTTTCAGAAAAATTGATATCATTTTGTAATCTAATAACTTGACCAGTTCTCATTCAAATGATCTCAAATTTTAACATCATATGTAGTAACAACTGAAACTTCTATGTATAATGTTAAAGACCTTTTCTTTTCTTGAGAATGGTATTTCTATTACTGAAAAGAAAAAATATAAAGCATTAAACATAGAATTTTGAAAGGAGTCTCCATGGCTAAAATTCTGGATTGCAGCCTTGAAGTATGTGAATTTGATCTCCAAGTGTTATATATTCACTTTTTGACTAATACCCTGGGAAATCTATGAACCCCCTTTTTCTCCTAGCTATGGATTAAAATAGTATCATTGCTGTTTTTCTATAAGGATGACTTTGGCATTAGATAACCCGTGAAGGTTGATATGCCATTAAACAATTAAACTAAAGAAAGAATACAATTTTGAGTTGTTTCTACTTATGCTGTTAAAATTTGAGATCATTTAGATGAGAATTGGTCAAGTTATTAGATTATGAAATGACATCATTTTTTCTAAAGCATAAGATTAGAAAATATAAAGAGATGAAAATAACTTTGTCAAATTCTTATAAGTGCAAAACCTCCTGTTTTGAAATTTAACTTTAACTATCTTAGATTTAAAGTATCGTATATGTTCCAGAAATAGATTAGACAATAATTTAAAAAAAAAAATCATCTTAACTATAACATGGAAATAGTAAGTATACTGGTTCATTGGTCTAGTAGGTAGAGTGTTCACCAATGGTCTGGGAGACCTGGGTTCAATCCCAGGTTGCGTCATACCAAAAACTTTAAAAATGGTACTTGATACCCCCTTGCTTAACACTCAGCAATATAAGGTATGTATCAAGGGCAAAGTGGAGCAATCCAGGGATAGGAGTAGTACCCTCCCCTTTACCTTGTAGAAGCTATTGAAAAGGGAGCCTTCTGGTCGCCCTCGACTACGATTGCCAACCAACCTTATAACATGGAAATACTTACTCAGTCAATATTCAATTAAAATTTCAAGTAAAAGGTTTATAAAACAAAATCACATTGCAGATAATTTAGTATTTTTAGTAATTTTAATATTACATGTACACAATTGTTATTTGTGACTTTGATATTTAATTTTAATGAGGGTATAGATATTTGCACAACCCCTAACTATTAATTTTGCACTCCGGCCTCCATTTCTCTTTATTTTCTCTTTCCATTCCTTTATTTTTTTCCCTTAATCTAATTTTGTCTCTTTTATTTTTGTTTTTTCACCTTTACTTTTCTTTTTCACCTTTACTTTTCTTTTTCACCTTTACTTTTCTTTTTCACCTTTACTTTTCTTTTTCACCTTTACTTTTCTTGTGCTTATTTGAATTTTCCAATTTTTTTACTTTTGCTTTTAACACATTCCATCAGTCCTTTATTAGTTTTAGTCTCTTCTTCTCACTTCCTCTATTTTCTTATTTTCCTCTTCTTTTTCTTCAACTTTCTTTTTTTTCTTTCTTTCATTTCTTTCTTTCCTCTTCATTTACACTCAGTTTCTAATTTCAATTTTATTTCCAATTTTGCAATTGAGAAAATATATATATATATAGCTGATTAGAAAATGATCTTCCATGCTGTGAACAGAAGTGATTTCCAAATTGATCTTAAGCCTTTTTAAATTTAATGTTTCCATTCTTTATCAGCCTTGTAGTCAACAAATAATTTGACTGTGGATATGCAGTTTCACCTATTTCAAGCTTATTGATCCAATAAATTGATTTAAATTGTATTAATTTATTCGGTTCAATATGTCAAAAAATGGACACACACACAAAATGTGTGTGTGTGTGTGTGTATATGTGTGTATATATATATATATATATATATATATATATATATATATTGTGTGTGTGTGTCTAGCTTTTTAATACTGGTTTCTACTGGTTGATATTCTGAAACATTTTTCTTTTAACAAATCTCTATTCTTATATGGATTTCTAATTAAAAAATATTGATCCTGAATATTAAAAATTGCCCTCAACTTTTAAGCTGACTAAACATGCTGGATAAATTTGTTTAATTAGATTATTTATTGACTAAGTTATAAAAATATTTTAATAATTTTTTTGTGTTCTTAATCTCCAATATGTTCGATAAATCTTTTCACTCTGCAAGGTTTGTCATTGTCCAATTATATTCATCTAATGAGCAAAGCTCTGTTTAAGACTTAAAGTTAGCATCTTGAGAATCTCATTAAAAAATTTTGATTTATATTGTGTTAATTTTATCTGAATCATTATTTTGTGCTTTTTTTCTTCATATATACATTCTTGGTGACAAAACCTTTATAATGCTTTAATATTTTATTTTTATATTGCATCATCTTTAATAATTTGTACTAAGTGTGAAAACCTCTTCATTCTACTTCAACTATTTCCTTTACTTATAATTGTTTTTGGTATTTATTAATTTATTCATAAATGATAGCATCATCTGTAGTCTTGTACATTTGTCTGATGCTGAAAATTGAGGCTTTTTATCTCTCTTACCATGAAATTGAATGAACAATCTAATCCATTAAACTTTGTTTTCCTTTTTCTCTTACAGTTTATTTTTATGCCTTCATACATGTTTATATGTGCATAAATATATGTCCCTCTCTCACACATACATTTGTATGTACATATGTCAAATGAGGAAGAAACCTACTAATGGTCTATACTTAAAATTGACAGCAACCAGTAATGAATAAATGTGTTGACTCAATTTTTTTTTATTAAGTGTAAGGTGAGTTTTGATTGCACACATACAAATCACTATACACACATCTACACATATTCAAGTTATATCAGATGATATTCCTTGTTTAGAAATATTTACCTAAAGTACAGACTGAAGAAAGAACAAGAAAAAAAAGGGAAAAGTTTTTGCTTTGGAGCAAATTTGAAAACAATTATTTTGCTATATCTCGATTCTTTTTATGTGTATGAATTTGGATACATATTGAATATATGAATTAAGAATTATAAAGAAATATAGAAGATTTAATGTGTATAAAATGAAACAGTTGAGATGTTGTAAAATAATATTGTGTATGTTTTTTGTAATTACTTGATTAAAAAAGTTCTTAATAACAACGAATAGATGAGGAAATATTGTACACAATTGGTTTCTCAGTGCCTAATTGAATAATTGATTTTCTAAATCTATTTATTGATTTTTTTTTTTAATGATGTAGTAGCATAATAGTTACTGGCATAGAATCTGCAATCCAAATCTGAGTTTTGCTCAAGGCTGCTTATATTCACTTCACACTAATATCCTTGGTAAAGGCATGAAGCTACTTTTTCACAGCTATGGATAAATAGCTGGATAGTTAGACTCCTTTAGCCTTGTAAAGCAATCCAACTAAGGGAAGATTACTCTGAAAGAGAACAATAAAAACCATATACAGCTGGTCTCAAGTTTGGTTGAGAAATGGGAGGGTTAGACATCAGGCTAACACCCTTGCCTTATAAAAAAATCTGCAATAGCTACAGAAACAATAAACAAACCTATATTTTTTAAAAAGCAACAATTACTGCCCAGTATACCTTATCACATATTATTTTTGTTGTTAATAATAATAATAATAATAATAATAATAATAATAATAGCAATTTGAATATTTAAAAAAATAATATTCACTATTGATGTTCTGAACATGGTATCATGTTACCCAGCAAGTCTTTTGGTGTACATAAATATTGATTCTAGCTACTTGAGTGTTATAATTAATATGAATTCCAGAAAAATATATTTACTTAAAAACAAGGGATAAAATAATTTCTTAAATGTACTTTTATGATGTAAAAAAAAAAGTGTGGTTGATTTTCTTGATGTTTCAATGCTTATTAATATCATCTTCAGAACAGTATAGTTTGTGTTGCTTATTTATAAGCATCTGGGCCATTAGACTAATGAGTAGAATGTTGTTCAATCGCATGTTGAGTTCAATGGAGTAGCACCCTCCCCTACACGGTGTAGTAGCTATTGAAAAGGGAGCCTTCGAGTCACCCTCGACTAAGGTCACCAACTTTACTTATTTATAAGAATGCAAATAAGAATATAGGGAAATATTTAAAATTTGATAAGAATAATAAAGACAAAAAAAAAATGAACTAAATGTAAAGTAAAAGTTTATAATCATTAAATGATATACTTTGACTTTTATTCTGCTTGTAATCTCTTTATTAACTTTATTTGATTTTAAGTTGTTTTTTTTGTATTTTATCTAAATTTGTTTATTTTTGAGTAAGCAACTCTAATTATGTTTTTTTTTTTTTTTTTTTTTTTTTTTCTAAACATTATTTTAAGAATGTTAATATGTAAAGAAATATTCAGAAATTTGAAAATTTATGTGTCTCATATATTCATTATTTATAAATGTTTTGAGTTATTCATCTTTTATCTTAAAATTGCTTGTGCAATAATACTGTTTTATGAACAGTTTTAATGTATTTTGAGAAAAAAAAATTCTACTACTACAGTGATTAACTACCAAAGAGATTATAAAAGTTTTAGAAATTAATCTATTGACCATTTATGACATTTCTCTATATATTACTCTGTTTGTTCCTTAATGCTTAATATCATTTACTTGGTACTTCTATGTTTTGAGTCATTAATCCTCAGTTCTAACTTGCATAATACCTGCAACTATAGTTATGTAATTGAGAAAGTCTGTCCTATGATTGAGCATAGTAGTATATGGTAAAAATGTCTTAAAATACTACATGATTAACAACTGTTAAAAATTACCAAGTCATTGGAAGTATCCCAATAATTTATCCAGTTTTGAGGGAATATTATATCATCATATAAAGAAAACAAAATTTGGATTTTTTTTCCCAATTTTCTGCATCTTCTAAAATTCTACCAATGGCTTCAAGTATAGACAGAGATAAAATTGGTTAAATGTTTCAAATGCAAAATAAATTTCCTGTTAGTAAAAGGGCAAGAACATGTCAGTATATAGAGAAAAGATTTTTTTTTTTTTTATTCTGTTGAATGTGAGAGTTAAGTGATTTTATATTGCCTTTGGTAGAATTGCATAGCAGTGTATCTTTTTTTATTTTTTTATTTTTTGAAGTTTGATTTATAAATGCAGGAATATTTTTCCTTCTTTTTTTCAATGTGAATTGCATAGGAAAAATATTGATTTTTTTTTTTTTTTTTTTTTTTTTTTTTTTTTTTTAAATCAAAATTTTTTTAATGCTGTAAATAGTTTGTTCCAAATACATAATTAATTATGTCTTTTTTCTTTCTTAAATGAATTTCAGTGATTTTAGGATAATATATTAAAATCTTTATTATTATATCACATTAGGGACATTTAGTTTTAAGTAATTTAATTGAAAAAAAATTTTTTTTGAATATATTGAAACAGCTATCATATCATTTGTAAATGAAATTTAAAAAAAAAACAATATTTCAGGTATATCATATATTCTTATTTTAAGTAAGGTAACTTCTCCCCCACAAAAAAAAAAAAAAAAAACAGTGACAAAAAATGTAAGAAATAGTTGTACAGTCTATGATGAAGATACTGTGAATGATAAATGTGTTAAAAGTAGTTTGCAAAAATTTGATGCTCCACAGTAGATCAGTTAAAGTTGATAGTGATCAAATGAAGACGTTGTTTTGAGGGAGATTTGTAGCATTGTGGCTAACATACTGGACTGTCATGTCGCAGTGAGTTCAAATTCCAATCATGCTATCACATTCACTTTTAGATTAATATTCTTAGGAGAGGTAAAAAAAACCCTTATTTCTCCCCAGCTATGGATTAACTAATAACACTACTGTTTTACTACAAGGATGGCTTCGGCATCAAATAACCCATGAACATTGATATGCCTTTAAAAACATAAAACCAAACCAAGACATTGCTTGAAAGTAATCAACATAATACAATTGGGAGAGTTAGCCAACATAACTGAAATATGCAAATTGTTGAAAATCATTTACATTAGCTTGGTTATATCCATGTAAGTTAAGTGTAATAAAAAAACAAAACAGAAGACAACAAAAATGGCATTTTCATTTTGAAAGCAAATTGTAACAGGTGATGAAAAAGTGAATATTTTATAACATGAAATACAAGAGATTATGATGCAAACAAAATGAACCATCACTGACCATATTAAACAAGGTGATACTGTATATATAATGGAATTAGGAGTGAGTTCTCTACTAGGGGTCTCTTCCAGTGAACAAAATTATTGTTTTGAACAAGTACTGCTTGTAATCTATTAGACCAAATGAAGATGAGGATATTCCATTAGGATAATGCTGGATTATATGTTTCTTTGGTGATCAAGCAAAAATTATTATAGCTTATCTGGAAAGTTTTTCACTTGTTCACTGTATTCATCTGATATTGCACCTTCAGATTATCATTTATTCCGGTCTTTACAGAATTCTCTTAATGAAAAAAAAAAAATCAATTTCCTGGAAGACTGCAATAGGCACCTAGAGCAGTTCTTTCCTAGAAAAGATAAAATGTTCTGAGCAGATGGAATTAAAAAGATGGTTATAAGATGGCAGAAGATAGAGGAAGAAATCAGTAAATATGTTGTTCAATAAAGTTAATATTTTGATTTTTATTAAAGTTGAGCCTACTTTTTATATTAGCCAATAAAAATAATTAAATTATTAGTATAATAGAGATGTGAATAAAGTATTCTGATAATTTGTACAAATTAAATCCTATATATAACTGAAGATTAGTAAAAAAAAAAAATCATATTAATTGAAATGGGTAATACTGAGATTGCATTCTGATACTGGATATTAGACATTAGACCATTAATTCTAATTGGCAGTATTAAACTAAATGATGTTAAAATGTAATCCCATATCATCTTCAGAAAGTTCCATGTATTTTGGGTTTAACTAGGAAGTAATTCTTCATCAATGTTTAATAATTAATAAAATGTTAAAGTTCACTTTATTTTTTAAGAACAATATAGCAAAATAACTCTTCTAATGAAAAATAAATGAAATGATAATTTTTATTGTAGCAAAAAAATAGAAAAACATTGCACTTTGGGATTCCCATTGGGTTCTATAAAGTATGAAACACATCTTTATATATATATATATATATATATATATATATATATATATATAGGGGTCAGCCATGAATAATTTGGAGATTCCCCGGAGTGTAATGGCTAAATTGCTGGACTGCAGGCTTGCAGTAAGCGAATTTGAACTCCAATCATGTTATTACTTTAACTTTTGGACTAATAACCTTAGGAAAGGTATGAATCCAGTTCTCCTTGCTAAACTGTATTATTGTTGTTTATCTATGAGGATGAATTTGCCATTAAATAACCCACGAAGTTTGATGTGCCATTAAACCAACCAAAATATAAATAATTTCTGTTTATTAAAAGCAATTTGTAGAATACCTTGCAAACTACCAATGTTTTAAATGCAAGTGTAACTTTGCTGATTTAAGAGTGCTTTCATTATATATATATATATATATATATATATATATATATATATATATATATATTTAGTTACTTGAATCAGGAGAACCATTTTATTGAATTGATTTTAAAAATAATAAAACTAAACTAAAGGGACCCTTTCATCCAGCACTCTTTGAATAGTCACCCTGGAATCTGTTAAAAGTAAAATTTTATTAACAAGTGGGATAGTATTTCAACAAAAAAAAAAAACACAAACAAAAAAACCCCACTCAACTCTCAAGATTCCCTCAAAGTTCCCCAAAAAGACAAACAGTGTATATATACACACACACACACACACACATATATATATATATATATATATATATATATATATATATATATATATATATATATATATATATATATATTCTTTCTCTAGAATTATTTTCCTAACTGACTATAACAGATAAAACTATTATATTTAATTAAAAGACATTCATAGGGAAGTATATATGCTATCTCTTCCTATCGTTTGCTTTGTATCTTCTGAAGATCTGCAAACAGGAGATTTTGTAGTTGTCTTGTATGATTCTGTCAAGACTGTGGAAGAAGCATTACTCACTCTAACAAGCTCACATCAACAAAAATAACCCCCTGAAGGATGCCAGCTTCTCAGAAATATTTTTCAATTTAATGCTGGGCTTTGTCCAACATAGCAACTTTAGAATTAATATTTTCTTTGTTTGTTTGTTTTTTTTTCTTATAGTTTGTAGATATTTAAAATTGTCTGTTGTTTTGATTTGTAGTTTGAGGATCAAAATTTATAGTTTAGCTTTCAAAAAACAAAAATAATACTGTGGTTTTATGCATGAGCCTGGCAAAATCATAATTTTTTTTTCTTTGCTGTCTCTCATATTCTCTGCACTTTGTTGATGGAGATCCACCAACAGCCTCGATATTTTGATTTAGCATTAAACAATCTAACTTTGGTTTCTTTAGGAATAAGATTCTGGCACATGATGTTAGAAACTTCATTTTTAGGAGGTGGGGAAAAACCCAGATTCTCAGTCTATTTTTACATTGATTTGAACATGTTTGTTTGCATTCAAAGTAAACAAAATATTTGTATTGCCTTTTGGTGAGAGAAATGTGCAAAATATTAATTTAAAAAAAAAACAAAAAACAGTCTATGTTTTAAAAAATTATGAAAATCTTTCAGTGAAGCAAATTTTACTTGTTACAGTGCCCAAAACAGATTGTTTATTCTTTTTATAAAAAGGAATAAATGACAAACCAAATTTCTCGTGAAATATTTGGATATTTTTTTTATTTTACCTGATAACTTATAGTAACTCTGAATATCACATATAGTATAATTTTTTTTTTTATGTGGCATATATTGTATATTGATTTTTACTTCTACAAGTAAACGTCTTTTATTTTGATTTTTAAAAAAATTAACAATTGTTTTTGCTTTAAAAAGCTAAGCACTATTGAAAGTAAACTCTAGAAAATATTTTATGGTTAAATGTATAGGAAAGCATAAAATTCACACCTGAATTTCATTACATATCTGAAACTTTTTAACTGTTTTTCCTTCCTTATGTATTTACACTTTATCATTTCATTTTAATGAAATGAAAAATAATTATGAATGGTAAAACAAAGAGTTTAAATTTAAATGTAATAGAGGTTGTTAATACTTGGGTAAGTAAAGAATTTTGCATTATTTTGGTTACATGAGTCACAGTTCACCAACTTTGGATGCTTTTGTTGAGATTATAAAGGGGATGCACTATGACTTGTTTGATGTTGAGCTTGCCTGATACTCTCTGAGAGCTACTTGCTAGATTTGCCTCTATGGCTTGGTGCATGGCCTCAGAATCCAGAGTTTTAGGCTTACCTGACCTTGCCTGATTGTCAAGGCAACTCAAGCATTATTTCTTAAACTATCTTATTACTCTATTGTGATAAATTACACCATCACCTTTCATATAACAAATGTTTTTTCTTGCTTCTACAGTGTTATAAACCCTTTTGAACTTGAAAAATATAAGTTTTTGCATTTGTCAACATGACATATTCATCTGGGTAGCTTTTAATTCATACACAGTGAAACAATGCACATGTCAGTGCACTAACTACTACAATAATAGAAGGTACCCACTGTGGGTACCTTTCATGGATTGAACTGCTTTGGTCATGTGACATATATGTTACTAACTAACATGTATCAAAATATTGCAAAACTTTTGACTCACCCTAGTAAATATTGCTTATGATAGTTCTTTAATTTGCATGTCATCATCCTCATCCTGTCGTGCCACAGGCACGGATATCCCTAATTCTCTCTCGCCACTTCTCCCTATCGTTCATCGCCTCTGGCAGGTCTTCAGGGCTACATCTCGTATCCTCACATAGCTGCTGTATGTATGTTCGAGCTGGTTGTCCTGCTTTTGCCCGGCCATATGTGGGGGTTCATAGGAGTACATCACTTATGAGCTCGTCCCTGCTTCTCCAGCAGCGTCCTGCATGTCTGCTTCGTCTAACTTAGATAGTTTTCATGATGGGAGGCACGTGGCCGTATAGTTGGTGCCTTGTGGGGTCTTGCCACCAGGACTTGTTCAGTATTGCTCACAACATTCTTGTGTAATTGCCGTCTAGCTTCTTCTCCAGCCGTTTAGTTAGCATCCAAGTAGTGCATCCATACAGCAGTATCGATACGACCGCTGCCTGAAAGAAACTGCGTTTCATTTTATCGGTCAGGTCTGATTTCCATATGATTGATAGCCTATTGATAGCTGTCCATGCCTTCGTTAGCCGTGTGTCGATGTCTTTTTCGGTTGATGAGACACTGGAAAGCATGAGTCAATTTATATTAATCTACATGTTTGAATCTGGTTTCAGTGATTCAGTATTGAACCTTTTCACCCTATTATAGAATGAACAAAGAAGTGACTGATTATTATCATCTTTATCAAGCATTGTAGAGTACATCTTTATAGAATGAAAGTATCACAAGTTATTAAGAGAAGAGATTAGAAGATTGATTGGGAGTAAAGGATCAGGTGCCTATTTGTCACTGGTTTATTTAATAATTAACTTCTAGACATCTATGTATTAGGATATTTTTTGTGTCATGCTTCAGATTTAGATAATGTCTCACTTCTTATTCATTTTCATCTTAACTACTGAATAGAAAAAAGTCTGGGAAAAAGTGGTAAAAATGTAGATCAAATTTTATAAGATTAAACTTGTCTACTTTAGATATAAAAGTTGCATACTATCAATCAATTTAGATGTGTTATAGAGTATTATTTTAAGAAATCCCAAATGTATGACATTTCTTGATTTATGTTATTATTACTGTGTGTAATATGACACCTTTTAAGAGAATTTGATGTAAGATAAATATTTTTTCAAATAGATTGGCAAATAAATGTGCTTATAAGAAAAAAAGTTTAAATTTTGCTGATTTATTTTATTTAAAAATAATCATTCGAAAAAATATACAACACCTCAGGTATAGTAATGCGGCAATATTGATCTTCCAAATAAACAGAGACTTTATTAGTAAAGAAAAATCAATATTTTGAATTATTTGTGCAATTGATGCAAAATATTTGGAGATATAATAAATCAGATATTATGAAAGAGTAGTATTGGAATACCCCTGTTACTTCTAGTAACCCTTTCCCTACATCTACAGTTGTAAAAGTTTATCACTTTTACTGTTGATGTTTCACTAGTTTCTATGTCTTTTAGGTCACCCTTTATCACTTGTCAAAAATGACTGATTAAAATTCTCTTTTTGGAAATGATCCTCTCTTCAATTTGTTGCAGACTGACCTGTCGATCACTTCTTTTGTTGGTTTTATGTAGTCATTTTGAATTGGTCTTGCATGAAATGATATTTTAATGGCTTCATTATGAATGTGATTTGCAGCAAATGAACTGTTGTTAATGCTTGCACAGAAACTTTTGGATGGAAATAAAGAGTCATTTATGAGTAAATGACTTGCATATGCAAAGGGATAATGTTAACATTATAAAGTATCAATAAGTTTAAGTTTTGGGCAATTTAGTGCACTACCCAGTTAACAATAAAGTTTCTTTCTTGAAAAGCTTTCCATATAATACTCCACTTTTGATTTTACTTTTGTTGATAATTCAATTATATCTTTTTTTCAGCAGGATATCTAAAGATTTTCAGTGTATTTTTACTGTATATAACTTGTGTATTATACAACTTTCTGAGACCTAAATTGTGTAGATGTATCTGTTAGCCTAGGTCTAGCCTTGGTTAACTATTCACACACACACACAAAGTTTGTATCTAACACATGGTGCAACCCCCTAATATCATGGGAGTAGTCCCCATTTCATAATGGCTAAATTGCTGGATGGCAACCTCAAAATAAGCGAGTTTGAACTCCAGTTGAGCTATTATTTTCACTTTCGGACTAATACTGTCAGAAAAATCATGAACCTCCTTATCCCCACATCTATGTGTTTAATAGTATCACTGTTGTTCATCTACAAAGATGCCTTTGGCATTAAATAAGCCATGAAGGTTGATATGTCATTAAACAGAGAAACCAAACTAAACCTAATATTAGGCTAAATTTTAGGTCTTAGAAAGTTGCATGATATATGAATATATATCCTATTTACCCAACCCCTCCGCTCGGTCAGGATATGACACAAGGTCAATTTTTAAGCGGAGTTTAACGGGTTTGAATTCAGAGTTTTCCTTCTCCTAGACTAGTTGCCTCACCAAGGCTGAAGAACCTTGTCTGTCCTGAATATATATGGTATAATAAAGTTGAAATGGCGAGACATTATGTTGAAATTATTTTTTATGGAATGATGCTGTAACTCATATAAATTCAAATACTGATATGCTTGTTTATGAACAATGATTTTGTTTTTAGTGTTGCAAATTAAAGTTTCTTAGTTTTTGTTCATTCTTATCTGATATACCTATATACTCCAGTAATGATCATATGGTGAACAAAACTTTATTTTTAACCATAAAAAATGTTGTTATCCTATATTGTGTGTAATGAGTGATGATAAACTTCAATGTGTTCAAGAAGATTTCTTGTGAAATGAACAACACGTTTTTTATGTGAAGATTTGAACTTAAAAAGTCATTCATTACACTGATATACACAGTACCAGTTATAGATTGTTAAGTTCTGTTATGCTTGTGATTTAGATTTTAAGCAAAGTCATAATGCCACTGTTGATGCTGTAGTTTCAGTTGTGCTCAAAATATAGGTCTCACTTGCATTTGTAATTCCACTGTTCAGGCTCGCCAAAATCCAAAAAAGATCTGAATCCCCACATCTACTCACCTGGTTTTACAATGCTCGTTTATCCTCTTATGCAAATGAGTCTACTGTATAAAATAGGCAGTTTGGCACACACACATCATGCTCTCTGCAAATGGCAACTTGACAATCAAAACATAGTATGCGTTTGACATATGGTAAGTCACTGTTACATCTATTACATAAAAGTAAAGTTAGCGACCATAGTCGAGGGTGACCCGAAGGCTCCTTTTTGATAGCTACTACACCAAGGTGTAGGGGAGGGCGCTACTCCATTCCCAGGATTGCTCCACTTTACCCTTGAACCGTACCTTATAATGCTGAGTGTTAAGCAAGGTGGTATCAAGTTCCATTTTTAAAGTCTTTGGTATGACTCGACCTGGGATTGAACCCAGGTCTCCCGGGCCATTGGCGAACACTCTAACCGCTGGGCCAAACTCCTCTTCAATAATTTCATCCACAAGATGTGAAATGCAAAACTCTTTTATGATAAATAACAGAGAGGGCATCTTTCATGGTGTTATAATGTTAGGAAGCTAGTCTACTATGTAGGGCATTGCTAGTGACTTTCTCACTAGGTGTCCTATATTTCTGGTCTTGTCACAGACAAAGCTAAGCTTAGTAAGCTACTATAATAAACTACAGAGAAAGGTATGTAAAGGTATATAACCTACAAAAACTCTATATAGTATTCCTCTATCAAGATATGATTTTTTATTTGAAATTTTAGAATTTCTTTTCTACTTAAGTTTTTACTGTTGTTGTTTTTCAAGTTTCATCTGTACATAAAAATTAATCACTGGTTTTCAAAATATAAAATTTTAGTCAATGCTAAGTTTTTGTACATAGCTGCTTGGAAATTATCATCAATATCTCAGAAGTATGGATTTTCACTGATTCTTGTATATAATAGAATTTTGCTTGTCTTATATTTTACTGATAAATAATACTTCAGCTAATAGTTGGAATAATTTTTCTAATTCATCCAAATGGTGTAATTTTCCATTTGTAGGTTTAAACATGTAATCTTTCTGACTAAAGGCAATTTTTTCATAATTTTTTAGCAATTAATTATTGAAAAGAAGTCGTATATTCTTTAATTAGATTTATAAACCCAGAAGTGATAATATTTTTATATCCTGTTTATATGTTTATATACATACACAATGTATAAAGTTGAATGTGTGTTCAGTTGATAAAGTAAGTATTACAGATCATTCAAATTCTTTATTTAATTCTTTGTATCTGTCTACAGAGTGCTGTGGTTATTGTCATAGGAAGTGGACTTGGCTATCCAAGTTCAAATCCTGAAAAAAGTTAATTGAATTTCAGATAGTGTTAATACTCTTGGTAAAGGTATTAATCCAACTATTCTCTCTTCAACTATGGGTAAATAGTAGGGCAGACTAGACTCTTTAACCTTATTATGCTAACAAGTCTAGGAGAAGGAAATCGCTCAATTCAAATCAGTTGTAAACCTGAAGTGGGATGTTAAGCTATTCCTGCCCAAGATGTACTACATGAGTAGAACCCTTACAATCAAATCAGGTAATGGGACCAGTGAGTGAGAGAGAGAGAGAGAGAGAGAGAGAGAGAGAGAGAGAGAGAGAGAGTCTAACTGCAGTAATTTCTTGTATTATTAAAGTAGTAATAGTATCTGTACTACGGTGGTAACCTAACTTTAAATTTCCACCTTCCTTTGCTGAGTGACTGTTTTTATTTTCTTTTAGTTTTTATGCATTACAAAGTCAGAAAGACAAGAATAAAACCATATCCTCCTTCCAACTTTGTTGACAAACATAAATAAAAGAACTTTTTTTATGTTGTACTTCAGTAAGACAACTGAGGAAATTACATTTATTTTGTCAGCTTTTTTAGAAACATTTGATCTGGCGATCAGTATTGCCTGGTGTAAACCAACTCTTCTAACTTAAAAGAAAAGATGTTTGTGATATTTAGAGATTGGAGGAATTTGTTATATTGAATTGGACTTAACAAAATTAAGACAGATTCGTTTGGTTGCTGTAAGCCACACATTGTGAATATCAATTTCCATGGTAACACAGAGCTGAAAATAATGCTGTTAAAAATGTCACTCTTATCACCTAAATAAATAAATACTCTCTTCTAATTTTTGTCTGAAGTTTTGAAATGAGAAATTATCTTCATTATACATTGATTTATTCTGATTAGTATCTTCATCTTATTATAGTCACAACACTTTGACCATTTTACCCTCTGAGCTTTTCAGGTGTCTGTCATTGTTGATAATCTCCTGGAAATCTTAAACTGAACCATTTATTCAATCCATGGGTGTGTCCATGCTTGAGGATATCTTGTTTCAGTTAGTTCTTCATAATGATGTTACTTGTCTGTATCTTCCATTAAAATAGAATATGACTTTTTGCATTAGTCAGTTCTGAGATTGAACTTATGACTGCTAGGCAACTAGATGTACTTAACCAGTGCTTTTATCTACTACAGCATTTTCCCATAGGACAATCTGGTGGTTGAAATTCATCAAGTCTTAAACTTAATCTCATTTGTCTGTCTTTGTCCTTTCTTAATTAAAGGCTCCCATATACATAGTAAATCTCATTTGTCTGTCTTTGTCCTTTCTTAATTAAAGGCTCCCATATACATAGTATTCATTTCTATACTAATCCTACTGGAAAGGTTTTTTAGAGCCTAGTATGTGTGCTAATTCTTTCAATCACCTTTTCAGTGTTCTCTATCATCCTGACTTCATTTTACAGGGGTTGGTGACATCTATATATGATCAGCTATGTCTGAACTCATTTTCTTTCCCCTCCACATTGGATTATAGCTTTCTGGTGTTCTTTCAACCTTACTTTTAGAGGGTGGCTGGTTCCACCCTTATATTCCTTGCTACAACTAAATGGAATAATATACTCAGTCCCAGGTTACACTGTTTTATGTGGTAATTAAAAAAAGTTATGTCAATTTGGCAAAATTGATATTGTCTATTTTGGAATGAATAAGGTGCCTTCTTTACTTTAATTTTAAAGGAATATTGTTTGTTCTCTTTATTTATTGTTAATAAACTTCATTTACTTATTACCTTAGATTAAACAAATTAGTTTTTACTTCTAGTCTAATGCTCTTATCATTGTACTATCATCTGTAACTAATTTATTGAGTTGATTTGTTTCTGTCTTAGATGTCCAAAAACATCCAATAGTATTACTTGAAATATCTATCCATTCCTGAAGTAATCATAAGATTGTATATCTGAAGGTCTGTTTTCTTCTTGCATCAGGCATCTATCTCTCTGCTGCTTTGCTATTAGCATGCTCCAATGATGACAGACTTATAAATCCTTCAAGGCCACTTTGCAATGAACATAATTTAGATTTGGTTTGCTTCCAGGCAAGTCCTGCTCCTGTTTGTGCCTGGATGAATGTCAACAAAATCAAAGTGTTAATAATTGGCCAAGTCAGCCAAAGCCTGTTAGTTACTTTTTTATGGCAATGTTCAGAAAGTGTCTAAAAGACAGAACAAGACAGTAAAGCAATATATTTCAGTATTCTCTTTCTTTTCTGTCAAATCTATACTGTATATATTATCTATCATTTTCTCTTAATTGTTAAAATTGCATACTTTGCTAATTATTAATAGCAAATAAACTTACTGGAATTTGATGCAATTACAAAAAAAAGGACATTTTGTAGTGTTTGGGCATGATTCCAATGCAGAATGGAACAGAATTCACCAGTTGGTCATGATAATTTAAAATCTTAATACATTCATTATTATGGTATGTAAGTTTTGACTCATACTGCACATATACAGACAAAAATCACTGACATGGTTGGCTTACAAAAGATGTGACCTCTGCCACCAATCAGCTTGTTGGTTACATGACCTCTGCTACCAATCATCTTGTTGGTTACATGACTTATGATTTGAGTAGCCATCAAAACCTGGTTGGAATATATAAACCATCATTTTAAATTATTTGGTATTGTTTAATTATTTCATATGTAGAGATGTCATTTTTTATTATGACTTCTTGACCATTACCTTTTCTATCCTCATTATGTATTGCTATTCTCATTTGTAACTTATATGTGGTATTGAGTAGAACACTTTATCTCGAATGATGACATGATCTTATTTTAATTCATAACACAAATCTGTCAGGTTTTGTACTAAACGTTTTAATAGAACACTTTAAGAATCTGATCTTAAGAAAGGCATTATTGACACCAACCATTAAACTTAAACAAGTGTTTGACTTTTTATAGCCGAAAGGATACAAATTTTGCTTGATATTTTAAATTTAATCAAGTCATTAATAGAATTCACCAGGAAAAAGTAAGTTCCAAAAAGTCCTGGTAAAGCACATTGGATTTTTATAAATAAGTTTATATTTATTTAAGAAAATAAATAAGTTAAATAAAATTTTAAAAATACAGGAAACCAACTTATATCTTAAGAGTGCAATTCTAAATCTTTTTTCTTGAACGTTGCCTTCAGTTAAAGTTTAGTATTGATTTTATAAATTTATTTTTTATTCTATTTTATTTTTTGATTAAATAAAGAAGATGGGGAAAGATTTTTGCTTTAATCATAAGTTTTATTTTCCTTTAATATGATGTGATTTTAAAACCAGATTGATTTATGGAGAGTGGGGATCAGAATATATCTATGTTTGCAAGCTTATAAGCAGAGGAAAAAATGGACAGTTTCATTGAATACCTTAGGGAGTTGAGCAATCTTGTTCTGCATGATTTTAAGTTACCCTCAGGCAAATTTTAGCACTTGTCAACCTCTTTCTGACTTGCTGAAAGTTGATAACAGTTCAAAAACTTGTATATGGAAAAATTGAAAAACCTATAAAAGTTATGTCAGTGTACCCTGCTAACATTATATAAATGTTGGCATGTTATAAAAATGCATTCAGAATAAGCTTTTTTATATTCTGAAATAAATAAGTCTTATTTTTCATAAAACTCTCTTGGTGTTATAACAGTAAAAAAGAAAAATGATATCTAAACATTTCAAAATTGTTGCACTAACCTGCTATGATTTTCGAATTAGTTCCAATTTTTTGTTGTTTTCTATCTTTACTTTTTAATCATTTTAATGCACCAGTGACAAAATGATAAAACTAGACATTCAGATATTTCTTTAGGTAATGAATACATCAATAATTCAAACCTTGTTTGTCAATACTATTTTTGAACTTGCTGCTGACAGCATTTATCTGTGTCCTCTCTATTATGATGTCAGTTTCATTAATAAAACTTGTGAAAATTATTATTCAAAATAATCTATATCACAATTCTGCTTGTCTGTTTGCATGTTATGCTCATTCATATATTGTCCCTGCAGCCAAGTGAGATATTCTTCCACCTTGTCCCTCAACTAAGTGAAATATTCTTCTACATCTCTTCCTAGCTGCCAAATGGGATAGTTCCACAGTCCTTCTCAACCAATTGAGATATTCTTCTACATCTCTTCCCAAGTAGGACATTCTTCCACTCTCCCTCTCAATCAAGTGAGATATTCTTCTACATCTCTTCCCAGTAGTTAAGTCCCCCCCCCAGCAAATTGACTATTCTTCTTCTCTTCTCCTCAATCAATTGGGATATTCTTTCACCTTTATCCTTCATCAAGAGAGATATTCGTCTACATTTCTTCCTTGCAGCCAAGTGGGATATTCTTCCACCTTATCTCTTGACCAACTGAGATATTTTTCTACATCTCTTCCCAGTAGTCAAGTAGGATATTGTTCCACCCTCCCTCTCAACCAATTGAGATATTCTTCTACATCTCTTTCTGGCAACCAAGTGGGATATTCTTCCACTTTGTCCTTCGACCAAGTGAGATATTCTTCTACATCTCTTCCCTGCAACCAAATGAGATATTCTTCCCCCTACCCTCTCAATCAATTGGGATATTCTTCTACATAGATCTTGTTTCTTCAGATCAAGTACTGTGTTCAACTAACTCCATCTATCCAAACTAACATAGTCAATATAAATATAGGTTTGGTGAAGATCTGATGACCTCCAAGGATCTGATAAGCTCTGAACTTCTCATAAACTCCAACAACAGGTTGAAAAAGAAAAAAAGCTCCAAAGATTCTTCAGTACGAGCAATACTGTTATCTACAAAATAGAATGATATATTGATTTTGTAGTTTCAGTAGTATTAAATACTAACAAATGATATATAGTATTATATAGATTGTTATTGTATATTTTGTATTATTTTTTTTGTAAAGGCAACAATAAGAGTTATATGTAAAAAAAATTATAAATTATCCTTTTTTTTTCTTAAATAACTCCTTGATTTTTTTTATTCCATGGAATTTCTACAGGTTCTGGTAATAAGGTCCTTCTCCACAAGTTCTGCTAATAAGGTCCTTCTCCAGCAAAGGCTGAAGATTAATTTTTTAGTAACAGGAAATATTTGATTTTTATTTTCCTTTGTCAAAATATAAACACATGTATATAAAAATTCTGGATTTATTGAAATTATTCTTCCTTTCTACTTTAGATGAAATTTAATTTCTCTGAACAGTCACTAGGGTAACACTGCACTTAACTACTCTTAAAATTTAACTCCTGTCCCAGAACATGAAGTAAATGTATATATGTCAGGAAATTGTAAATTACTGTGATCAAATTAATTTATGTTTAAAATTTCATTAGAATTAACTTAATTGGTTTACTATTTTATTGACAAATGGAAATCTTTTTGTTTGTTTAATAGTTATTTTTATATGCATGTAGGCCTATTCCATTGCTAAGATAGTTGCATATTTCCCACAGGTTGGTGATCAATTTTGGAAAATGATCCAAAAACCTCAGACAGAACACTCAAACTTTTGAGTATCAATCGTTACCATTCTAAATTATTTGAGTAATTAAGATAGTGTTAGCTTGACAAATAGGTTTTGTTTAAAATGAATGTGGGACAAAAAACTCCCAACAAACTAGACAAATAGGATCTTGCATTAATCATGTTCAATAGTATAAGATTGACTCATTATTGTATTACTTGCAATGAAAATCGATGCTGTATAATAAGTAAAAGTGCTTGATAGGACAGAGGTGGTTTGATATGTTATCACCTCCTTTAAACAATGCATAGATATGTAGATCAGCTTGAAATAGTGTATTCAGAATTTAAACAATGTCCAATTACGTGAATAGTAAAGGTGTCATTTTCTTACCCAATGATATTTCCCCTTTATATTGTAAAATTCATGATACTAAATTTGAATCAATTAAAAATAGACACTTTTATTGAACATTGCTTAATCACTTGACCTTTTTTCTGATAAATTACTATTTTTACAAGCATCTAAAACCACTTTTTTTATGGGGAGAAATTTCTCCAATCAGGATCAAATTGAAGAAACCTTCAAGGAATTTATCAATTCTTTGAAGAATTATTTAGAAAGAGAATTAATGACTTTCTGCCAAGATGGAGTAAATGTGTAGAGGCCAGGGAGGAATGTCTTGCTTGAATAAATAATTAGATTTTTTTTATTATTTTTTCCTCCAATATATTTTTTAATAAATTGGCAATTTCATACTCAACAACCATATAGAATTGGATTATTCTTTTATACAAAAATCAATAAGACCTATTCACTATTTTGTAACTTTATGGTTTGAATATTGGGATAGGATATTTGAAGTGCACATTTCAATTACTAATGTCTGTTGTTCTACATTACTAGAAGAAAAAATACGCTGATTGCAAAAGTAAATAGTTTGAATATTCTAGCTATGGCTATCAACTATCTTGACACACTTTTGCTTGAACTTATCTGAAAATAAGATAATGAAGTTATAAAATGCTATAGACATATTTCATTATGAACATAGTTTGCAGGATATTACAGAAGCACAACAATGACTGGTTTGATAAGTAACTTTTCTTTTCTTCTTTTTTTTTTTTTTTTTTTTAAATAAAAAAAAAAAAATCTTATTGTATATGAACCGATATTCATTTATATAAATATTCTCTAGTTCTTATTGTCTCAGTAATTTGATGCTAGTTTTTTCCTTTCCTTTTTTTTTTCTTTTAAATCTCTGAATTGAATCTTCTATGATTACAGACATCAAACTGTCATTATCTTGTTATCAAACAACCAGGTCTCAACCCACCCTTTTTGTTTCAAGCAGTGATCACAAATATTGTTTTATGTTTGCAAAGAAATTGCAGGTTAACAAGTCTAACATTTCCCCACAGTACACTGATTAGACAATCCTTCTTTGTACACATCATCTGGTAAAATAGAATTAAATAAATTAAAAATTATGGCTCAATTCCTGGTAAGAGTGAAAGGGTGCAGTATGTCACCATAGGCTAAGTAGTGATTTTGAAATAACTTGAAACAGATTTCAGAGTGGTAGGTGGAAAGGGGAAACTAGAAAAATTATTATGATTAGGAAGAATGATCTAATCAACACTTGTGATAATGAAGCAGACAGCATAGAAAGAAAAATAAATCAGAGAAATCAGGAGGCTGACTTTTCTTATCAAAATAAAAGAATGAATATTTTCTAAATATAATTAAGTTGTTACACGCAAATGAGACAATGTATGTTTTTCTTTTTGTTATTAAGAAAAAGGAAATCAAGAAGCCTTGGAGATTATTACTAGATTTGCTTCACACACACACACACACACACACACACACACACACACACACACACACACACACACACACGTGTGAATTTGTGTATGTTTATGTATACACACACACACACACGCGCACACACAAACTCACATAATTACTTGACATTATAGGTCTAAAATTCTGAAATAAAAAATCAAACTACTTTTATGAATCATTATCCTTGTATTTTTATTTTGATTGGTATATTATCAAGCCTTTATCAGGTGTGAAGCTTTTATAACCTTTTATAACCATTGTTTTTATGATGATCAGAAAGTTTTTTCAGTTTGTTTAATTTAATCAGTAGATAACATTTATTGCTTGTTGAGATTCTATTTATATCTATACTAAATTTATGCTCTATTTATATTGAAACTATCACTTTACACTCAAGTTTTTACTCTTGGCTTGTTAATAAACTTATTCTGTTGACCCTTTTAGGCTGATATCTCTATTTTTATTTGGTTTTATTTTTTATCTTCATAAAAAATACTGAGATCATTATTAATGTCATTTGGTCTGATTTGTTTTAGCAAAGAAAATAAAATACAAAAGAATAGATCTTTGACAAAAAATTACTTGATATTCAGATTAAAATTTTCAAAAGAAAAACTTTAAAAGTATCTTTTTAATTTTTACAATTTTTTTTATTTGTTATAGATTTAAAAAAAAAAAAAAGATTAAAGGATGAAAAAAATCTTAGTTTTGAACTCCACCCCTAAAAAGAAACACTAATTTCATTCAAAGTTTAAAGGTTACTTTTCTGTAATAAAGGAATATATATATTTAGTAGATTGTGTTGAGGTATTTTGATATTATTTTTAACTGTGTGATTAGTTTTATCATTAATAACTGACTACGGATTTTATTTCCCTTTTTGTGTTTCTGTTTAGACTTGAACATATTTGCTAGTTTCAACTTTTTGATATTACAAAGCAATAGAATAGAAATTTGTGAAGCTTGGTTGTCTCACTGATTTACATACAAAGACTATAAACAAATATAAAAAATTCAAGCAGCAAAGCAGTAGAGGAACCAGATAGTCTGGCCTTTCTTTTTACTCTAAAATAACATGGACCTTAGCTTAACATGTGCAACCCAAAAGAAAAATCAACTGGATTTATTTGTACTGATAATAAAATAATGATGCAATACATTTTTCATGTAAAATGTGAATCAGGCAATTGAGTCAAATCATTTTGTTGCCTGTTTCATTACTATACAGTTTAATATTCTATATCTGTATAGAAATACAAGTAGCAAAATAACTTTAATCAGAACATAAATTCTATGATGTATCTTTACAATATGGAAATAGAAAAAAGTAAGAATGCAGAAAATAATACTAATTCAAAATTTATAGTTTTAATTATTATTTGATAAACCATTTATAATCTTTCTGTTGGAGATTAATTCCAAGACCAACCATAGATACCAAAATTGGCAAATGCTTATGTCCTTTCCCAAAAATAATGTATTAGTTCCATATAACTCATGTATGTTTTAAATCTCTTGATTATATATTATACTTAATGATATAAATGCTAAATGTAAATAATTGTTATGCTGTTGGTATTAACAAAATATTTTGGTTAGAAATTGACACCCTAGGTGGAAGGACTTAAATAAAGGTATGTTTTATCATCAAAATTGTTATGCCATTTATAAGAATAAGATAGGAGAAAATCATGATATAAAAATTGTGTACATTCTATAGAAGTGAAAATATTTATGAAAAGTGATAGTGTCAAAAAATGTTTACCTGTAAACAAAAAAAATAATAATATGCATTTGGAAGATTTTAGCTGAAAAATACTTCAATTTTAAAAATCTACCTAAAAATCAGTTAATCATTGGATCTTAATAAAATTTTTCATTCTAATTTTTTTTTTTTTTTTGCTTAATGGCATGTCAAACTTTGTGGGTTATTTAATGCCAAAGCCATCCTTGTAAAAGAATAGTAATCTAAATTTTTAAGAAAAACAAAATAAAACAAAGGATGTACACAAGTAGTGAAGAAAAGAAATGCTAGGTAAACAATGTTCGAGAGAGAGAGAGAGAGAGAGAGAGAGAGAGAGAAGATCTGTAAAATGGTGTGAGTTTGCAGCAGGTTGTGTCTATGCATCACTTCATTCAAGTGTATTCGGCATAGTGCTTAGCATTCAGCAAAATCAAGTTTTGCTTTTGGAATTTAAAAAAAAAGTTTTTTCAATCTTAAGTTGGTTGACTTCCCCTACAGATACAAAAGGCCAACTGTATTATCTTCCTCACCTAAGACCTAAAAAAGAATTGCTTGTGAAAATTATTTCTATTTCTTTGTCATTCTTCTCTAGTTGACTGTTCTTTTTACTTTTGTATTTTGTAAGCTTTGGAAATAACAACAAAGTTGTCAGTGCTGTAATACTGCTTGTGGCTACCATATTTCAATCTTGTCAAAGCTTTAGCTTAAATCAGTGGCTCTCCACTAGCATTCATATACAATTTTTTGGAGTCCATGCAAGCAACGTAGTAAATTGAGAGTCTACAATAGTATTTTAGTGGTCAATGAAAAAATTTATGGAGATATCTGTTTACAGAAGAATTCATTGAATTAGAGAGTGATAAAATATTTTAAGTAAGATTTAAAGATGGAAAACATAATGTTTGGAAAAGTAATGATGCTGCTAAAAAATATCCATTACTCTTGGAGAAAGCACAGTTTGTGATACTGCTTTCCTTTTATCTTACCTTGTTGAATCGAGTTTCAGCCATATCTCTAACTTGCTATCAAAAGCTCATAACTGGTTCAACATTCTATGAAGAGGTAATCTTTGATTATCATTGACAATGTGGAAGCTGAATATTGCAAAAATAGAACAATATCAACACCACTTGGCTTGCATTGAATAATACCAAAGTAATATATTTTTTAATAAATGTCCTTATCTATTTATGACTTATTTTACTAGATAAAATATGTGAGGCATTCAATAAGTTTCCAGACTTTTTTGTACAGGCATTTAAAATTGTCATAGACTCTTGAAAGTTCAGTATGTTATTGCTATACATCTTATAAGATGACTGACCAATTTTTATGATTTCAGGTTCAAATGAACAGCTACAGCAGCAATTGGAATCCACCCTACTAAAGCCTGATTCTCACAGCTGGTGAATTTCAAAAATGCAATCTGGATGTGAGGACACTTTAGAAGAATGATATGCAATAAAATTCTGTTTTAAACTTGGAAAAAATGCTACAGAAACATATGGAATGCTTCAGACTGCTTTTGGAGCATCTTGCATGAATTGAGCATCAGTTTTTGAGTGGCATAAGAGATTCAAGGAAGCCAGGGAGTCTGTGAGGGATGATGAGAGGTGTGGGAGGAGTAAGGAAGTCAATACACCAGAGTTGATTAGCCAAAGAGTTAGGGTTACTAAGTTGAGGTTTTAAGGGAGTTCAGGAAGAGATTCCTTGTGAAGAGGCCAGCACTCTTCAAATCGGGTCAGTAGCATTTCCACCAGGACAATGCACCAGTTCACAACTGCATCCTTGTTACAGACTATTTGACCAAGATGGGCATCAAGACAGTTCCTCAGCCTCCCTATAGTCTAGACCTTGCTCCCTGTGACTTTTGCTTATTCCTTAAGCTCAGAGGCTGTCGTTATGAGACAATTAGGGAGATGAAAGAGGCTGTGACGAAGGTCATTGACACACTCACACAAGAGGACTTCAATGGGGCCTTACAGAAGTTGTTGGAATGGCACAACAAGTGCATTGCAGCCGGAGGAGATTACTTTGAAAGGGACTAGAGTTTCATGTGTGCACTATCAATAAAAGTGCCCATACGAAAAAAGTCTGGAAACTTATTTAATGATCCTCATACATTTCTCATAGAGTTTAGTTGTTAAAGTTTGTGTAATAAATTAGTTATACTTCTGCAATATACAAAATGTTTTAACAATTTTTATACAATACTTAATAATATTTAATAGGATTTTTTAAACATCAAATGGCTATGGGGGTTCACCAAAGTAAAATAGGAATGAAAAGGATCTATTTATAAAAAAAGGTTGAGAACCACTGGCTTAAACCCTTGTCTACCAGGTTTGTGGGTGTCAAAGCGACTTCTACAACCAGAAATGTAGGTTGAAAACTATAACATGCATTCTTTGTATACCAGAACATTAAAAACAACATTTAACTTTGAATTATATCCTAGTAGTTTAATTAAAAAGAAGTATAGTGGATTTCTTTGGCACAGATTTATCACTGAGGCATGGAAGTTTGTATAATCAAAATTAGTTGATAAGAGGTTAAGTTTTGATATTAAGTCGTGTTGATAATTTTTCTATTTCATGAGAGACATTGTTGGGTCATTAGATAGTAAAATAATTAGTCAGTAGAATCATTTTTAAAGGTGGGTATAAATAAAGCAATGAATATATAGATTTTATTGCTTTTTTTTAATCAGGAAAGAAACAATTTTAGATTTGTTTCAGCTTGTGTATAAATCAAAACATGGTTCTTTAATTATATCAAACAAGTGTTTTATATCTAAAGGTATTCATTCATTCTTTTTTTTTTCTTTCTATAATTGTTCAAACAATAGAGATAATCTGTGACTTCATTGCTTGCAGACAGTTCTATTTATCAGTTATGTGAAATAAATTATCTTCCTGTGTTTCTTATCAGTCATGTGAAATAAAGTCTTCCTGCATTTCTTATGTGGAAATTTCTTATCTGAATGTCTCCTATACACAAATGTACATGCATACCTGAATACAGATTCTGGCCTCAGAGGTTTTCTATCTTTAATCAGTTGACCATATGGTAGTGGTCGTTGTTGCCTTGCTATTGTTGTTAGATATCCCACTGTGCAGGCTGTTTATTAAACCTGAAAATGTCAGTGTGATAATCTCATAACTGTTGCATTTGATTGCATTTTATTTTTATGTGTACTTGGAGTTTTTTTGTTGTTTGCTTTTTTTTATTTTTCAATCTTTGTGTTATTGTTTAGGAAGGAAAGCAATCTTGAAAGTTCTCAAGTATCAATATTTCTGAATAAGAACTAAATATATTTTGTAAACATCCATCATATAAAAATTAACTCCTTAAATCCAGCTTTGTTATGCCAAGCAACTCTTAAGCACTAGTTCTTTTGATAACTTTAGTTCTTTCTTTTGATATGCACCCTGGGAACTGACTTGATTAAAGTATAGGCTAAGGTTTTGTATTTGGTTAATGTTATACACTGTCTTAGAAGAAGAAAATTTGTGACTATTTTCATCTACTCAGTTGATCAAATGTATTATGTTGTTAAGCAGGATATAAATACTGCAAATGTCTTTCCAACCTGGTTAAGAATTTACTTTTATTCATTATATTAACTCCATCACCACTATTTGTGACTAGAGCTGAATTTCTAGTACCATACCATGTGTAACTATACTTAAATTTCATACTATATTACATTTGCTATTTTATAGCTTTACACCCACAGAATTTTGCAGAGAAGTTTCTTATTATTTTAACATCAAACTTGACTATTTTGTTATATGTGTTTTGTTTTTTTTAAATTCAGATTGTTGTCATGGAAACTCATAGATGGGAACAATTTCAATCACTTTGAACTGAGCTGGCTCTGGAAGAAATTATGCATGATTCAGTTTCAGAATTCAGTGAAATTAGTGACTATGAAGTTGTTTTTGATTACCGTGTCTTGAATTCAGATGGTGCACATGCTATTTTGCATAATGTGTGTTATAGAAAAGACAACAATGACAAGACAGGACATTTTATTTTATTTCAAAAATCTTCTTTATATTGTTCTAACACCATTTCTTAATATTTACTTAAACTATCATAACATTTTATGGTAATTTAAAGGTTTTCAAGTAACATTTTTGAAATGGTTATTTTTCTTAGAAAATATGGTACTGGAAGCTACTAAAATATTTTGGTAGGTTTTATTAGAACTGAGAGAGCAATATACTTTTGGAAAAGAAATATAATTTTAGAATGTCATTTGTATATTTTTCTAAGGTAATAGTTCTCAGGTTGATGCCTTTTAGTTTTTATAAAGGTAGATCCTAATTATTATAGAATGTGAAGTGTTTATCTAAGACCCTTATATTGGCTTGTGAGTTCAAACTTTCACTATTTTCATACCAATATGATTTACTCAAGAATGAATGTCTTTATTCTTAACCTTCCACTATTACTGATATTTACAGCAAAGTTAGGTACAAGATCATGTTTTTCAGGAGGTTACACCTAGGTACCAATTTTCATAGCCATGTCTGATGTAAGATTCAGCACTTGAGATCTAGTCTTCATTTAGTTGTAAATACCAACTGCTTGCAGTTTTACTGTTGATAAATGAATGAAGACAACCATGCCTAGAAAATTTATAAGCTAAATCTGATATGGCTGATGTAGGAAAATTGATAATGCTATATAGAACTTAGGTCATGCTAAGCTGAATAAAGTTGCAGCTTGAGTTTCTCTGTTCACATTTTTTATAGAGTTTATTTCTATACCTTTATTAAGAGTTATGTTATAACGTTTTGCCTTTTGAACACACACACACATCTTAGCTTTTTTAGTTTTCAGGCTGGAAATGAAGTATAGCATCTTTTTCGGTCATGTTTTTTGGGTTGGACATGTCAAAACAAAAAGGTAAGCTGGACTTAACAAGGGGACAGGGCTATTTTTGGTCTTGTCCATTCATGGATTGTGTGTCCATATGTCATACCAGTTTTACACTGGGAGTATGTAGAAGAGATGTTAACAAATACGAAGAAAGAGATTACAAAATAGAAAAAATATAGCCTACTCAGCTTTTGGATTGAGTTTGCATGTATGCATGTGAGAGAATCATGTTCATGTAAGAAAGAAAAATAAAATGTAAACTAATTTCGAAAGAAGAAAAAAAAACAAATTCTAAAATTGTATATATGTTAGAAGTGTGTGGTATGAAGGTTATTGACTCAGAAAATGGATTTCAATCTTCAATGAGGCTGTTTGAATTTCATTTCCAGACTAGTTCCCTTAAGAAAGGCATGAACCCCTCTCTTCTCCTTTATAGGTAAATTGTAGTGCAGACATGATTATTTAGGCTTGGTAAAGCAACCAGTCTAGGAGAAGGAAAAAATCTTTGAATTTTACAGGAGCAGTACTACTTTTATTGCTTGTTTTGTTTTCTTGTTTTCCATCTAGACTGGTTGCTGTACCAAAACTAAAGTGCACAGTCTGCCCTACTATTTATGCATAGATGGAGGAAGAAGAAATGGATTTATGTCTTTCCTAAGAGCATTAGCACAAAATGAAACACAAGCAGCTTGGCTTGCTGAGTCCATTTCCTATGGCAATAACTGTTTTTTTATGCACACTTTCATACGTTTATTGTAAATTTTTTTAAATAACTATATAAATCTCACTTTAATGTGAAAATTGTTTCAATACTTACTCTAATATCTGGTAGTATTTTTGCTATGAAGAAAGTTAGCTGGTAATTATGCCTGATTACTATGATACTGAAAGTATGAAATGACTCAAACTTTTTGGGGATTGCTTGTTTGCTTCTGATGAAACATATCAATATTAATAATTTTGATTGGTATTTTATTTTATCTTTTAATTTTAGTTCTTTTTTTATCATAACTCAGGTCATTGTTTCTATTACAGTGAGGAATACTGCATATTGGAAATGATAATAAAAGATAAGTTCTCAGTGAGATTTAAATTGATATTACCTTTTACTTTAAGAGAACCTGGATATACATACCAGCTGCTTTATCAACTCAGCTGTGAGAGCTATGGATATTGCAGAAATTTTAATCATACCAATAACTCTTAATCATAAATCATCAATTTCTTCTTTGAAGTGAAGTGAGCTTGCTTAACAAAAACTACCATTATTTAGGCCAAATAAGAACTACACAAGGATGCTGTGTGCTGTTTTAAAAAAAATCCTAGAAACAGCACCCTACAAAACTATAGTTGTATGGCTATTTACCTTTCATCTCACAAACCATCCAAGAAAAAGACAAGCAAGACATGGGCACTAAAAATAAATTCACAAATGATGTTCTATGGACTCATACACACGGACACACCAAACTTACATTCATTAACTCTGTACCGACACTGAGTGCCGTCTGGAGGACTTACCAAGTGTGATGTCTGATAGGGACAGGTGGTGAGAGGATCAAAGGAATTTGTGCTGTCAGCATGTATTGATGAGGATGTAGGCTATCTTTCTGTGTATAAATTTGTTTTGGGTTTCAAGGTCAAAAATCTATTAACTATAAAAATTCAAAAGCAATTTTTAAAAATATTAAATGAAAACCTGAGATTATTAACTGTAGGTGCAGTTATTATTTTGAATTAAGAGTATTGCAGATATTCTGACCTGCCTACTGCTAAATCAAATCATATATATATATATATATATATATACATACACACCCTTTAAAAAATGTTTCTAAAGTAATAGATATCAAATAACATTTGAATATATTCAATATAAAGTTATATCACTGAACTTTGTTAGCTTCAGTAATTTTAGCTTTTCTATTTTTGTTCATCTTTCATTCATATATATATATATATATATATATATATATATATCCCTTATAATGTTGCTCTATAATCAATGAAGCTCCTAACTATCAAATAGGACACGGCTCAAAGACAAGGACACATAGCAGGGTGTTTACTAATTAAATGCTATCCTACAAAGATTTATAAAAAGATCAAGGAAAAGATGAAAGAAACCAAATAGTCTAAAGATAAAAAGTTTGTTCTTGTACATTGTGATTTCAACTTCAATTCTCTACAGGAACTATATGATGTGTATCAATACAAAAGAATTGGCCTTAGGAGAGAAAAATTTATCAGAAAACAGACAGACTTGATAACTTCACCCCAAGTATATTTGTCTTATTCTATCTCAAAACTTTATACAAAAGAACTTTTGTTATTCTTTGTCTTTTGTTTTGTGTTAGCTGCTGTCCAAGAGTAAAAGAAAATTTTCCCTCTAGAATATTAAGTAGTGTTTGTATATTAACCACATTATTGCTATGTGAACTTCACAGTATTTCTGTCAGTCATAGTTTTCTGCTTATAGACAATCCTAAACATTTTTTATACTTTGAATAAGATTATTTATTGATCAAACTATTATAAATTACCTACTTTTTTTTGTTTTTTTTAATAACTTAGTGATAGAGTATTAGCATGACAGTAATGTTTTCTCAAGTTTAAAATCTAATACTGCTATGAGGTGATTTTCTACACTTGCCTGGCTGCAAAATTTATGATACAATCAACAAAAGAATAATTTAGTTAAATAGTTTTGGCTACTGTATTAAGAGAAAATTTTATGTTGATGAGTACTTGCAGTACGATTGCTCACTTAGATGTCCTTTCCATAGTTTTGAATAAAATATTTTTAAATGTCGAGATTTCTGCATCGTATTCTTCTCTTAGAAATTTCAAATTTTTTCTTTCAAATTCTTTATTTATGAATCATGATGAAATAATAAAGGATTTATACATTTTATTTTTCAGTAAAGTTTCAAGAAATTCAATTAATAGGGTTTGCCTGTTATTGACTACAGGAGCTGGTATATCATGGAAAAAAAAGTCCTATGAAACCACTTAATAGTTTTTGTGGTCTAAGAATACATTAGCTGAGTGTAATTGACTTGGCACTCATTACATGTTAGCATGCCAATTCAGTCATGATTTTTTTTAAAAATGTTGAATGTCTTCAACAGTAATAAAAGAGAACTTTGTGTAATATAACACTTTCTTGGCTAAAAGTCTTCATTTTGAATTTGAAAAACCTTTCTTGAGGATTTATATGGATCATGCTAAGATCCTTTTGTCTTGAGCAGGGATTTTCAAACTGGTTTTTATATACCCCCTAAGGGTAAGCAAGAGAAGGTATATGGTTATACATTGTAAGAAAAATATTTGTATTTTGAAGTGATCACAACCGACTGAACTCAATTTATGTGTCTTGTAAACCTGACATACAGTTAGCTCCTCTTCTCAATTCAAATCGATCATTCTGCAAAATCAAACATCACTGGTTCGCATGTATACTTGCACTTACTCTCCAATTCAGTGTAAATGGTTTGGATTGCAAATTACTACTGAGTAGTGAGTTTGATTCTCAGTTGGTGCTTCATATTTATGAACTTGTGTCAACTCTTGCTATGCTTTGTAAACAGCTATATCCGTGTTCATTCAAATTACCATTTCAAAGAAGGCTTTTCAGCAGTCTACATAATCAAAATGATATATCTGAAACTGTCAACTGAATATGTGGGTGTGTCTCTCTGAAACTATACCTAGAATCAAGCTCCTTTTGCAAAGTGTCAAGCTCATCTCTCTCATTAAAAATTTAACATTTAAAACAATTACTAACATCTATCTATCTATCTATCTATCTATCTATCTATGTTGGTTTTTTTTTTTAATTCTTTTATTCCCCTCCCCACTTCAACAGGGTTATCCCATTAGACATTTCATTTATCTATTCTATGGTAGTAATTTACGAAGCTCTTTGCTTCGATGTAGAACAAGGCCAAATGAATGGGGCACCCAATGAGACTCGAACTCACTCGTGTAGGTTTGCTAGTCTAGTTTGCTAACCATTACACCACTATTCTATGGTATATGCATAGTTGTTTCTACTAGATTTTTCACAAAGGGAATACCAATGCTGCTGGACATGAAAAAAGGAATATAAGAAGAGGTTTGAGAACATCTAATCTAAAAGTTGAAATATACAAAATTAGTTTAAAAAATAAATAGCTACAGTATAACCCATTAGTAAGTACAACTCTACTGATTTTTTTTATAAAAGGTAATTTTTTTCTTAATCAAAAATATTAGGATGTTATTATTTCTAGTGGAACATTATACAACCAAAATGGATATTATTAGATATTATTTACCACCAAACTCTACAGCTTTGAAACTTTGTAACCAAAAATAGAATTATAACACTTCTGTAAAGCATAAAATTGTATATTGCTTATATAAGAAGTATACTTATTTTTGGATTATTGTATATTTATACTTTTTGTAACAGAATTTCAATGCTGTTGAGTTTGTTTATTAATAATACCTGATAATATCTATTTTGATTGCATAATGTTTTGCTAGTAATAAGATATTTGCCTCTTTGGTTTAGAAGAAAACTAGTTTTTTTATAAAGAATTCTTAGGGGTATACTTATTTATTGGTGATACAATATGATCTATTATTTAGGGTTGAGTAAAATTTGTAACTGCTGTCACGTGATGGCTCACTGAGAAGAGGAGGTGGGAATGATACCCCCACCCATTGAACTAAAATTATCTAGCAGTCAAAAAGTGACCGTTAGAAATGATTGTGGGTCACACAGATGTTTGCACTTAAGTGACCTTGGGTCGCCGGACATCGGAAGGGGAAGGAGAAAATGAAGCCAAATGATTGGTGGGGGGACCCCAAACGGAAGTAGGGTTCCCTTCCCCTCAACAGTTTTTGGACAAGTCTCGTGGCAGACGGACGATAGCCATTTCACTCCGGGCTAAAGACAAAAGACTGAGACACGAGGGACTCCAAAGTCTCTCAAGCCAGCATTAAAAGCAATACGAAGTCTATTAGCCCGTGAAAGAAGAGAAATTCTCCAGTGGAACCCCGTCAAAAAAATAAGATAAGTAACTTTGGGACATTTTCCTTTTCACCCAAACTTTGTTTACCACTCTCTCTCAATTTGAAAAAGGATAAAAGCCAAGAAAAGACATTTATATTCATGGACTATCCTATTACATATTTTTGACACTTTGAACATATATATGTATATAACCGTAGTAAAGAACTTATGTATTTTAATTTTACCATGTGGTCTATGTTATTATTCCATGCTTTCCTTTCAGCTTCTATTCGCCCTATATTATCTTGCTTAGAACTGTCCTCTTAATTCCTAAAGTATCACACGGGAAACCGGAGTTGCCGACGGTAGCAATATTAATATTATTACAATTAAGACCTATAGGCTCACTTTCTTCCATTATCTCGGGGAAAGAAGAAAGCGACCTGGTGGGTGTGTGATAGTGTGAAATTTGGAACCCCTTGCCAGCGGCGGTCAGTCTGGCCTTACATTATTCCCTCACGTAATATGCCAGTTCTTATCTGCCTGAGAAAAGAACTCTGAACAGGACTTATTTCTGTAGTGGATCAAGTGCCAACCTGCCCCGTCTTCACACGTGCAAAAATAAAGTCCCGTTTTGGGATTTTAGTCAATTTGCCGTCACATACCAAAAATGGGGGCTCACGTCCGGGATTTAATATTATAAATAATATTTATTGCTAGTAGTCGTGTGACAATTCCTGCCGTCTAAATCTACCCTGGGAGACCGTGAAAGAAAAAAAAGGAATATTGTTGAAACAGCCAAATTACTTGTTGATATAACTGTTTGGAAAAATTAAAGAAAAATGGACAAAATAGAGAACTTTTTAAAAGAACCCTCCATGGAAAAGTTGGAGAGGCTGAGAAAAAGCGAGATAATAAAAATTGGCGAGAAGCTTGAGTTAAATGTTCAGAATTCTATGAGAAAGCATGAACTCGTGAGAGAAATAGCAAGGCACATGGTGGACGAAAATGTGTTCGAGGAAGCAGTATTAGAAGAGCTACCAACGGAAATGATAAGAATGACTCCAGAAGAAATTGAACTGGAGAAAATTAAAATACAAGCACAAATGGAACTACAGAGAAATAAAATGGAACTGGAGAAAATAAAAATTCAGCAAGAAACAAGGCTGCGAGAAGTCGACTTGGCAATAAGAGGACGCAAAGAAAGCCATGACAGTTTCGAAGTAACGAAGCAAGCGAGGCTAGTCCCAAAATTTGAAGAAGCCAACGTGGACGAATACTTCGCACATTTTGAGCGAACTGCGCTAAATCTTGGATGGCCGAAAGAATGCTGGTCGATGCTACTCCAAACTGTGCTGACAGGAAAAGCACAGAGAGCATATGCAACTCTGCCCACAGAAAATTGCGCCGACTATGATTTGGTGAAAGCAGCGGTTCTTAAAAGCTTCGAATTGGTTCCAGAAGCTTATAGACAGAAATTCAGAACACAGAGAAAAACGGAAAACCAGTCTTATGTGGAATTTCTGAGAGAAAAAGAGAATGCACTGGATAAGTGGTGTGACTCTAAGAGGATAGACGGAGACGCTGAGAAACTCCGGCAGCTAATATTAGCTGAAGAATTTTTAAACTGTGTGCCAGAAGAAGTCAGGGTTCACCTAAGTGAAAGAAAAACTGACGTGACCTATGAAATGGCCGCACTAGCAGACGAATACGTCCTCACACACCGAAAGACGAAGGAAAAAACCTTCACAGGAAACAGAGTGAAGTTTAAAGCTGAGTTAAGACCTAAGGAAGAAAATAGAAGGACCTTCCAAAGTAGCAGCAGAACAGTGGTCTGCTACAAGTGTGGAAAGGCTGGACACATAGCCATAAGGTGTCAGCTTGGAAAAGGTCCTGAAAGAAACCAGACCCAGCCGAGAAAACCTCAAGGAGCTGTAACAACACCTAGAGGGAACCAGTCCTATCGACCCTGGACGAAAAAAGGGATGATAAAAGGCCCACACGGAGGACCAGTGGAAGTCTCAATTTTACGAGACACCGGAGCATCTCAGTCGTTACTTCTACGAAATAAATTACCTAAAAGGGTAATAGAAGCAACACGTGAGACTGTGATGATAGAGGGTATCGGCGGAAAGAGGGTAAAAATACCGCTGTGTAAAATAACCCTAAAGTCCCAGTGGAAAGATGGACCAATTAAAGTTGGTGTGGTAGACAAACTACCTATGAGAGGAATCTCCCTCATACTGGGAAATGAAGTCAGAACAAAAAAGTGTCACCCGAAAAAGATGGCGAAAATAAGCGCCATAAATGAAGAAGGAAAGATGGCGAGAACGAACGCCAAACATGGAAAGAAGTTGGCGAAAATGAGCGCCAAAAATGAAGAAAAAAAGATGGTCAGAATGAACGCCAAACAGGAAGACAAGATGGCGGCTGAGCCACGTGGGCGGCACAAACGACATAGTCGCTCGCAAAGTGAGAAGGTGGAAAGAAAAGAAGTGAACCTTCCACACCTCAATAAACAAGATAAAAGGACCAGTCGTCGGAAAAAGGATGAAGGTCCAACGAATATTAGGAATAAATTCCCTAATACTTATCGAGAGGATAAGAGGAAAATAAGAGGACCCTCACATAGGGCTAAGGAAGAATTTGAAAAGGGCGACGAAGTCCTGCTACTATCATCGAATAAAGGACCCCACGGTGGTGGACGATATATAGGTCCTTATGTAGTAACACGGAGAATAGACAAGAGGACATACAGAATTGATACCAACGAAGGAAAGAAGAAGACACAAGTGTGTCACACAAACAAATTGAAGAGGTATGTCCGTCAAGAAGGCCAACCTCGAAAAATTGAGAACTCGGCAATGCCGAATAAATTCGAGGAAAAATTAGGCCAGTTGTCTGTTTCAGAGAGAGAGGACTTAGAGAAATTAATAAAAAAGTACCCAAGTTTATTTCTCTAACGCCCCACGAAAATGTAGTAGCAGAATATTCTTTCATAGTTGTTGAGAGAAAGAAAGAGAGAGAGAGAAACTAAAGGAAATGAGGAATTCTCGTCCCCAATGTTGAAATATGAGATGGACGAGAAAGTGGTTCGTCAACAAGTGACGAATAGGGGAAAGAGAGGAAAGAAAAGGAAGTTTTCTCCCCAAAGCTTGACAATTAAAATTATAAAGTCGTCAAAAGTGACGAAGAAAGAAAGAGGGAGTTACCTCCTCAAGGTTTGAAATATGATACGGCCAAAAGCCGAGAGAGAAAAAGAAAGAAAGGAAAACGAGATTAAAGAAAAAGAAAAGAGAGAGAGAGAGAGAAAGAAAGAGAAGAGAAATTGTTTTCCCCCTATAGTGAAAATTAGGAAGGACGAAAAAAAGGAAAAGGAAAGAATTCGTCAAAGCGTGAAGAAGAAAGGGGATGAAAGAAAAGTAAAGTGAGAAAAATAAAAGTGAAAGAAAAGGAGAAAGAACAGTGAATTGAATTGCCTTTTTTTTTCTATGGTATTTCTATTCATCTCCCTTTCTTCTCTTAAGCGGGGAGGTGTCACGTGATGGCTCACTGAGAAGAGGAGGTGGGAATGATACCCCCACCCATTGAACTAAAATTATCTAGCAGTCAAAAAGTGACCGTTAGAAATGATTGTGGGTCACACAGATGTTTGCACTTAAGTGACCTTGGGTCGCCGGACATCGGAAGGGGAAGGAGAAAATGAAGCCAAATGATTGGTGGGGGGACCCCAAACGGAAGTAGGGTTCCCTTCCCCTCAACAGTTTTTGGACAAGTCTCGTGGCAGACGGACGATAGCCATTTCACTCCGGGCTAAAGACAAAAGACTGAGACACGAGGGACTCCAAAGTCTCTCAAGCCAGCATTAAAAGCAATACGAAGTCTATTAGCCCGTGAAAGAAGAGAAATTCTCCAGTGGAACCCCGTCAAAAAAATAAGATAAGTAACTTTGGGACATTTTCCTTTTCACCCAAACTTTGTTTACCACTCTCTCTCAATTTGAAAAAGGATAAAAGCCAAGAAAAGACATTTATATTCATGGACTATCCTATTACATATTTTTGACACTTTGAACATATATATGTATATAACCGTAGTAAAGAACTTATGTATTTTAATTTTACCATGTGGTCTATGTTATTATTCCATGCTTTCCTTTCAGCTTCTATTCGCCCTATATTATCTTGCTTAGAACTGTCCTCTTAATTCCTAAAGTATCACACGGGAAACCGGAGTTGCCGACGGTAGCAATATTAATATTATTACAATTAAGACCTATAGGCTCACTTTCTTCCATTATCTCGGGGAAAGAAGAAAGCGACCTGGTGGGTGTGTGATAGTGTGAAATTTGGAACCCCTTGCCAGCGGCGGTCAGTCTGGCCTTACATTATTCCCTCACGTAATATGCCAGTTCTTATCTGCCTGAGAAAAGAACTCTGAACAGGACTTATTTCTGTAGTGGATCAAGTGCCAACCTGCCCCGTCTTCACACGTGCGAAAATAAAGTCCCGTTTTGGGATTTTAGTCAATTTGCCGTCACACTGCTAAGAGGGTTCAGTTATTAGTTTTTATCTTTAAATGTTTACATGATGTTAAAATGGTATAACTGAGTCATATTAATAAAAAACAACAAAAAACAGACTTAACTGTGTTAAACATCATCTATCACACCTTCAATTTTTCTGTATTAATATTAATATTCATCTTGTGCATAAGCATCTACATCATGAATACCTTTATTGTGTGTAAAGTTATCTAGCATATATAGTTAAAATCACTTGTGCATTTCTAATGTCATAATGTCATTACTTTGTAGCAATGTTAATTTTTGATTGAATCAATTAGATGTCATATGTGCCTAAATGAACACAATGCATCTCTTGAAATTGAATGGAAGTTCACTTGAATAGATTTGTACATCATATAAATGGTTTCTCAAATACCTTTTTATGACTTAGCATTATAGTTGAGGGTGAATGCTTTTTCTAAATTCTTTCAAGAATATTAACTCAATCTTTGATTTTACTGTCCGTTGTTTGTTATTGTTATTAGGTAATAAAATTAGCAATGCCTTGGTGGTGCCATTGATTAATCATCACTTTTCTTATGGATCAGTTGTTTGTTGAATTTAGAAATGTGTGTCTAGTAGGGAATTTCTGTATTTGGCAATGAGGATATAGTTTAAATATGTTTTGTTAAGCAGTATATTTTGATTGCACTTGTGGAAGTAGTTTAATGGTCGAGTATTGAGCTGAAGGTCAAAAGTTCCAGACTTGATGTTGGTTTGATAAAGTTTGTTTCTTTAATAAAGTAGCTTAATTAATTAACAACTAGTCCATTAACTGATTGCACTTGACTTTACCAGAAAATACATTTTTTTTTCTTTTCAAGTTTTATTGCAAATGCTCTGTCAAAGGAAACAATCTTTAATCTTAGTGATCATTACTTTTATATGGCTTTTTATATATAATGATTTGCTTAATTGAAAGTTTTTTTATTTTCATTTTTTTGGAGGTTGGAGAAAAATTGAATCTAGCATAATCTTTTCATACACCAATTAAACTTGGCTGATTTTCTCATGAGGCCATATTTCTAGATCATTCTATAACTCTTATGGCTTGAGAGACGAGTTTAATAATCCCTATATTAGCATAAATTATCTCAGAGATTCAAATATAATTTAATAAAATATTAAGGAAATGTTTAATAAGATAAAGATGGACTCATTTAGCATATAGTAGCAAGTTTGGCACTGGTTGATGAATCTTTTTATCAATGTTGACATAGCTTATAAGAAAGATGAATCTATGTAAGATTAAATCAATATATAGAAAACAACTATACTGAAGAGGGACACATTGGTAACTTGGGTTTAATATTAATGATTATATATTTTCCTTCCCATTCTTTTTAGATAGATAGGAAAAAGTTCTATGATTCATCTTCTAAAAATTTAGTAATAAGGAGTATATGAGGGTCAGCTGAAAAGCTCATAGGCTGACCAAAATACTCTTATGGAATGTGATCAAATAAGGTTTATTTTTGAACATAGTACACCTTTTGCTCCTCACAATTTTTCCATTGGTGTTGCAGTGCTTGGATCTCATTGGTAAAAAAAGTAGCCAATAGCAGATAGGACATCATCATATAAACTTTTCAGCTCACCCTCGTATTTTAGCTGTAAAGTAAAATAATATCAATTTGTGAACAAAGTTATTAGGAAATTGAAATCTGTAAAATATGAAGAATCAAGAAACAGACCCATATCCATTTTTGCAAATGAAAGAAACTTTGATCTCAAATGAAAAACAGCTTTTATTGATTAGATCTTTTAACAACAACAATAATATAACAATGAGGTATTGGAGTTTGCTGCTCAATTCTATTAAAAAGGATTTTTGGAATAACACATTTTCTAATTATGTAAAAGTACTGACCAAATTTTTTTATTGGTTGTAAAATGCTAATAAAATAAATCCCTCTCTTAAAGCAAACCACAATGACCATTGTATTATAAACCACTGATGACCACTCAAGATCAAAAAAAGGCTTATCTTGCCTGCTTGTTTTTATTCATATGTGGGTCAGTTAATTGATGAAAACTTACACATGTATTTTATCTATATATTTTTTTCTTATCTTATCTGCTTTTTGTATGTCTGTTATCCTAGCATAGCAAAAACAGCACATTATAGTGGTGGCCTTTGTTTGAGCAATAGTGTTAAAATGCTTTTAGAGAATAAAGCAATTTCTAATCCAGGTTGCAATTTAATATTAGTGTAGTATCTGTATTTGTGTTCATTCCATTGATAATTTCTCAAAGTAAAAAACTATATTAATTATAAAATACTTCCCCTTATTTATACACATGGATTCTATAAATAGCATGTAACTAGCTTCATAGTCTCTGAAGATGACATTTAAGTGAGTAGAAATATCTTTCAAATAATAAGCTTTGAAAGTAAGATTTTATTAGAGCCATTTACATTAATTTGTTCTCAAAGGTTTGGATTTATCTTAAACATTGTCTTGTTGGTCTTCTCTTAAGTATATTCTTGTCATTGGGATGTAATGATAATTGACAGAGGGTGGGGGAGCAAGATTCTATTCTAGTCTCCTTCATCATAATTCAAAGTACAAGTGTCTCTCTCTAAAAACAAAGTCAGATTACCTAATGGAAACTATTGACTGCTCACTTCCAAGAAATAGGTTAAGTTACTGCAACTTGTATAGTATTTTCTATCATTCCAGTTGTAATAAATAGAAACATGTAAATAATACTTGGGTGAGTCAAAAGTTTTGCAATATTTTGTTTCATGTTAGTTTACAGTGTGTATATCATGTGATCAAAGTACTTCAAGCTGTGGTTGATAGTATTATGGTAATTTACTAAGCATTTTGCTAAGATGTAGCACAAGGCCGCATGAATGGGGCACCCAATGAGAATCAAACTCACTCGTGCAGGTTTGCTAGTCTACCTTGCTAACCATTACACCACCTGAGGTGCCCTTGATAGTATTATGGTAGTTGGTGTGCATTGCTTCATTCCATGTATGATTTGAAAGCTGCACTGATGAATGTGCAATGTAGTTGCACTGGGTAAAGTTGCCACTGCATCTCTCAACTGCAAAAACCTGCAATCACTAGCCAACACCTCTTTTTAGTATTCGATAATCCTCGTCTCTTTCCACTCTTTAAACTGACTGCCACTTCTCCTCTAATCAATTTGTGTCCAATGCAGGAGCCAAAAAAACACAGAGTAATGACGTCCGTTGTTTTTATGTTATTTTCTGCCTGCCCTCATTTGCATGAGCATCTTCACTCTCCGTGGTTTTACGTGACTGCTGGTGTGAAAATGCGTGACCATTTGTAATAAAAGCTCGTTCAGAGCAGCCATGTTTTTTATAGTCAAAGAAACAGATCTTGAATGTGGAGCATATGCACTGACATTTGTGCTGGGATGAGTGCCGATTTTCTTCCCAATTTTCACTACAGTAGTCAAATTCAGGAACTTATGCTTTATGAGTTTAAACTGGGGCATGATGCTGTGGAAGAAACCAAAAACATTAGTTGTACTATTGGTGAAGACACAGTTGATCACTGTTCAGTAACCAGATTGTTAAAGAGACTTTGCTTGAGTTGCAAGAACCTCAAGGATCAGGCAAGGTTAGTTAGGCCTAAAACCATGGATTCCAAGGCTGTGTTCCAAGCCATAGAGGCAAATCTGGTGATTAGCAATCAAGCTCAGCATCTCACAGTTCAGTGTGGTTCATCATCTTCATGACCTTGGTAAAAGTATCCAGAGCTGCTGAATTTAACAAAATACTGCAAAATTTTTGATTCACCCTCATGGAATAGTATTGTTTTAAAGTCAGTTTATTTGGGTTTTCAGGATTTATTTTAGTTCATGTCCAAACAATATGATAGCAATAATTGCACATGATATATAACTTGAGATAAAAATAGGTGTTTTTTTTTTCTCTAACATTTTAGCACATGAAAAATGCCAGTAGTATTTTCATTAAGTGCAGTAGTCATATACTGACAGGGAATGAATTCCTACTGAGAACAGTTTTTGTAATTGAAAGTGAATATTGAAGTCTATAAAGATTGTGTTGACAGAACTTAAAAGCTAATAATTACTTTATTGGTCTTTTTCAAGATTTTCTATTTTGTTTTGAAGCTTTTGTCATAAAAGAAACACAAATAATGAGTCAAGACAAAGTTCTTATGAAAATTGAATTACTGGTTTCGTTTGATTCTTATTCATGTTTATTGCAAGTAGACAGGTTGTCATGTGACTACCATAAAATATTTAAATGATTTTCACTTTTATTTTACATTTTCATCTGTGTAAACTTTTCAAGAAAAGTTGAAAACTAAAACTATTATAATGCTTTTTTGATGGTATAGTAATATTTAGAATTTGTTTGATTTAATATTAAGCAGCATTTTATTTGTCATCACAAAATGATTATCAAAGCTAATTAATTCAATTTTTTTGTTGTTGTTAATATCTCTACCTTTTAGGTTTTGTTTTTATAATCTATTTTTTCTTATTTCTATTTTTTAAGATATCAAAAATCAACTTTATTCCTTCCTCTTGGACTACATCCATTTTTTCTTTATTCTCAATAAACCTAAATATTTTTTCTGTGCCTAAAACTTAAAATGCAGTATGATTGCTCAGAAACATGCCAGCAGTATCTGATGCACTTCACCCAAGAAAGGACTTTCTTAAACTTTCTGGACGACTTTTCTGGAAATAATAGCTTATAGTGTTTCTAAGATAGGGGGAGAGACCAGACAATGATTTTCTTTTTTAATGTAAGGGTAGGAGGGGACTTTGAAGTCAATTAGCTTGGGCATGAATGAATGAAGACTCCTGAAACATTTCTAAGCCGAATCTTTTTCTGCCAACCGCATATTGATTTTCTGGCTGTCCATGTTACTACTTGTGGGTTTGCTTCACACTGCCTTCTTTCTTGCTCCAAGACTGATATTGCTATCTTTTTTCTTTTTTTTTTTTGTTTATTTTTTGTTTGACCAGCTTTTTCTAGCTCTTCTACAGGTCACGTCTTGCCTTCTCCAATCATCAAGATTTTTTGTTAAATCATATTTATATAATTTTTTTCCTCCTTTTTAAAATTTTTGGTTCATTTTCATTTAATGCCAAACCATATTTTTTAACTGTTTATTTCCTTTTTTTTCTTCTCTTGTGCATGTTTTTTTTCCATAATTATTATACAGCCTAAAATCATTCTTTCATCTTGAATTTTAAAGTTTTCTTTGGGGAGATTTTTAGAAATCTCCCTTTTCCTTAACAACTGAAACTGTTATTGCTTTGATGTTTTTTAAAACCTCTGAAATGCAAATATTTTTTCTAAGGTTTTAAAATAAAAAAAAAATGTTTATACTTCAGTGTGATGAAGGCATATATGGTTATATCCCTCCAGAAGCTTCTTATTGAATTTGTTTCTTGAAAATTTAGTAGTGAACAGCAAGATAGGTTTTAAAAACTACAGGAATCAGTGACCTCTAATTTGATATTTATTAACCAAGTTCTATACAACAGCAAGTACACAAAGATGCTGCATGGTATTTTGAACAAATATTAAAAGCAGCAACCTAAAAAACAATAGCTGTACAGCCACTTATTTATCATCTCTCAAACCATGCAAGTAAGAGTACCAAAATATGCTGGGTACTGGTGCAGAGCTAAAAATTAACTCAGAGTTCTATGGACTCCAACACATGGACATACCAGTCTTGGCTGGCCAGCAAAAACTTACATTCATCAGCTCTGTAAGGACACTGAATGCTATCTAGAGGACTTACCAAGCATGATGACTGATAGGAACAAGGGAATACATGGTGTCAGCAATCCACTAATGAAAGCTGTTTTTTCTTTCTTTTGAAAACATCCTTTTCTCAAGTATCAGTTTCATGCTCAAAACTGGAAATACAAGTTTGGAGATCTAGTCAGAAAAATTTGAAGGTGGAATTTATTTTCTTTAATAGCTTTCAACTCTAAAAGCAAGATAAAGAATTTTATCATAAGTATATCATAATATACATTTTAATAGATATCCCCTTTTCTGCATTGTTCAGTGATAGTTTTGCGACCTCTTGTCTATTAGCTGTCAAAAAAATTATATCCTATCTCTGCAATAATCTGAAATGTATAAAATCTAACTGGAACAGTCACTTTGTTGGTCATCTATACAAGACCTGTCTTATTCTATTGTGTTAAAAGTTGTTCTCTCTAGTTGTGTAAAAACAAATATGCAAATAATTACAATAAAATGTTATCAAATTATATCAGTACTAGTGAAATTTTTCACTTATTATTTATTTTAAAAGATTGCACAAGCGGTCTTAAATTATGCAATATAATTTTACTGTTAAAAAAGGATAATTACCTACAATTGTTAAAATTATTATTATTTATGCAATATTTGTGCTGATTCTTTATTTATTTTTATTTCTCATACATTTTTTTTTTTTTGCAATATATTTTTTGCATCAGTAAAAGTAAAACTTGCATTTAAGAAGACTGATACATCCAATGGCAAGTCAGACACTGCTACTCTATGAAGGAATAATAAAAATACATGCCCTATCCAGGACATGAAATGTTCACAACAAAACCAGTTTTTTGATGGTCTATGTATGTATATATTTACCCAACCTCTCCATCAGAACCAGGATGGGACCTGAAGAGAGTTTTTAAGCAGAATTATTGCTGGTCTTCAATTCAGATTTTTTTTTTTTTTTCCTAAACTGGTTTCTTAACCAAGGCTAAAAAATCCAGTCTGTATTATTATTTACCTAAAGCTGAATAAAGAAGAGAAGGATTCAGGCTTTTCTCAAGGGCATTAGCACAAATGCAAACAGCTTCGTTGCAGATTTAAACTTGGGTCACCAATTCCATTTCAATAACCATTATGCTAAACATACTTCCTAAATATCTATTATGTACAGAGTGTGATGGGTAAATTCATCTAAATCATACAAAAATGAAAATAGCACTAACACCTTATTTTATCTGATATATTTACCAAAATTACATGAAAATATCTTGAATTAATATAGATTAAATTTATTGAAAGAAATCACCATTGGCTTTAACTATGGCCTCCAGATGACTTTGGAATCTCCTGTAAGACTTTCTGATGGTGTACCATAACAGTACCAAATAGACATTTGTACCACCACATGGTGAATGGTTTTATGCGTGCATCGCTATGTCTTAAGTGGTTGTTGAACCCTGTTGTAACTTCACTGTGGGAAAAGTGACAAACACACAAGACTCTATCTTAGTTCACTTACACAAAAGTTTATTCACCTCTACACTTTTAAAGTTGCCATCAAGAGAAAGAAACAGGTACAAAAACTGAGTTGCCTGCATTGGCTGGACAAAGAGAAACATGTCATGAAAAGAGAGAGAGAGAGCAGACACAGACCTTGAATTTTCTTTTTGGGTTTTCTGTTGTAGTTTTCATGTGTTTGTTCATTGGTTTAATCTCCACAGGTGCGTGTCTACTGTGAAATCCCTTTTCGGAGCGCACCCTAAAATGGGGGCTGCAACTTTCGACTATGTTCACATTGTCCTGGCTAGTGTTTATTCGTATCTTTACCTTGTCATGTCTCTGAGCCAACTAACTTTCAAACTTGAGTCATTTCCTTACTTCAGCCTGGTATCGGAGGGAAGAACATATCCGTTTCTGGTGGTTCTTCATCTGTGTAGAAGAACTGGGACCTCTGTTTTTTTTCTAGTTATTTTTGATTACTGTAGTCATTCAGCCATAATTGACTGACCTACAACAATGAAAGCAACTGATGGTAATCCCTAAACTTTACTGACTGTTTTGAAAAACAGAAGGGAAGCTGGTATAAGTATGTGATTCCAAGAGGAGTACTTTGAAGTTAACATTATTTTAGTTTATTTTCATCTTTTTTATTTTGAATGGGTTTATATTTTCTGGACAGACCTTGTACTTCTGTTCTTAACATAAAAAAACACAAGATTTTATAAAAAGTACACTCATTCAACATCAGATATAAGTTATAGGCAACAAGTAAATTCAATTTATTTTTACAAACATTTTTCAGAAAACAAAGTAAAAAGCTGCTTCTCACGTTTAGAAATGTAACTTTTTTATAATATGAATAACTGAATGTATTTAATATTCTCAATTTCTTTGGGCTCCTCTAGGCCTTTTGTGCTGGTTGATGTATAAAATTATTCAGCCTAGCTTCAGAAGGCCTTCCTTCCAGGTAGCAACTGCCCCTTCATCTAAAGAGGCTAAGAGCTAGGTTTATTCTCCAGCACTTGAATCACCCTGAAAAGAAGGAATGCCAATTGTCCCCCAACAGGAGGTTTGCTTCCTTGGGGTCTACACATTAAACCGACCTTGTGTTAAATTCCAAGGTGAGTTGAATAAATACCCTCTAGGCCTTGGCAATGGCAGCTTTATTGCCTTAAATGTTGTCTAAAGAAGGACAGTTGCCCTGGAGAAAAGCTATCTTTGGAGGTGGGGCTGGATCTCCAACGCCAAATAAGAATGTCTGTTTTGTTGACACATGTACCAGTAGTCTCAAAAACTCTTTGTTTGAAAATATATGTATTCAAACCCACAAATACAAGGTCAATTTTTAACTAATTTGAATTAGGAGTTTATCTTTTACTCTAGTCACTTAATCAAGGCTAATTAACCCAGTCAGTCCTACTATTTAAGCATAGCTAAGAGGAGAACAGATGGATTCATGCCTTTCCCTAGGGTATTAGTGTGATCTTAAATGTAAACAGTCTTGTCCAGGATTTAATTTCAGGTCACAGATTCCATTTCCTCTTATGGTAACCTTTAGGCTAAGTGTGCTTCCTAAAATAGTTTGAAAATTCATGATCCATTAGATTAATTTACATTTAGACTACTATCCATATATTTTACCTGTTGATTCCAATAGAGTTTTTGGTTGTTCTTCAGATTTCATCTGCTATAAAAATATCCAGCCATCATCAGGTGATTATCATATGATATTTACTTGATAGTTGGAGAACTAACAGACCAAAGCCAGTTGAGTGGGGTTGGGGTGGAATAAAAATACTCATCCAAATAAACAATTCTGTTAATTGCCACTAGAATTTCAGAGAAGAATTACAAGATGTTTGGATTTTGGAATTTATTGCAAAAAATGAGAATAGTAATATAAATTATATTTAAAAAGAAATGAGTCTTCTTTTTTATTCAATTATTTATTGATTTTTTAAATTTTCAACTTATATATCTTTTTCTTATTAGTCTTGACTAATTTATTAATTTCTACTTTTTATCATATGAAGATAAACCTACTGAGAATGTGTCGTTCACCCTCTTCTCCAATAAATCTTGAAGATTTACTTGAGGTTTAATATAAAAAAATAGATGCAAAGAAGAGTAAAAGGAAGTATCTGAAAAACATTCTATATTTTATGAATATTAATGTCAATAATACAAACACAAAATATCTTATTTTTGATATTGATGTTCCAGATTCATATATCTTTAACCTTTTTGTTTCCTTTATAATTTCTAAAATAAGTGAAAAAGCTGAGGTTAGTTCCATTGATCAGAATTTTTATTATTCAAAGAAATGTTTGATTTATCCATACTTAGATGCCACTGTATATAACTAATAAAAACTAAGAATTGTTTATTGATATCTGACTCCCATGCATGCCTTGGGCTCTTGAGAAACACTTTTTGCTCAAGTGCATGCTTATACATTGTAAGCTTGATTAACCAAACTCTTCTTAAACTCTTTGTTAATCCACTTACATTTTTATTATACTTGGTTTTTGTCTTTTCTAATTGTCTTGTTTACTGAAATATGTTCTTATTAAACTTAAATTATTATTAAGCTTCAGCTTCAGTTAATGCTTTTTATTAGATTTCTGCCTTCAATCTGGTTTGATATTGCCCAGTAGATTATGGTTGATTTGTATTTCTTGTTTCCAATATATTACTTGGATTTTAATTCATATTTTTGGTTTGTTTTCGTAAATGATTTTTTCTACTTTGGTTTGGATGCTGCCTTTAGTTTTTCTGGTTCAGTAACTAACAGTTTAATGTTGTTCCAACTATTTGTTTAAAATGAAATAGATTATGCATGAAGTTATATATATATATATATATATATATATATATATATATATATATATATATATATAAAAAGTTGAAAAGCAAAGTATTTTGGATTGAATAAATAAGAATATTAGTGGTTGGATCTGTGGCATGTTGAGTGTAGTACCAGTTTCCTTTACTTACATAAAGAAAGTATTTTTCTTTTAGTGTTTGTATATATTTCTTTCTAATTCACTTTGGTCACTGACAATTCGACACTTTGAGTGTGACCTTCAACAAAAGAAAAGATCTTTTGATCTCTCACTACAAACATACACTGACCATGTAGTTCTTTTCTCTTTCTTGCTCTCTCTCTCTCTCTTTCTTACTCTTTTTTTCTCATGTCTCTCTTTCTCTGTGTATTCTTCTTGGAGTTGATGTTATTTATTATGTTACTCATAACCCAAACCAGTTTTTGAAGTTGCTGTCAATATGTTAACACTGGCCAGAATATTAATTTGCTTCCAAACCTTTACCCTGAATGATTTATTGTTCTTTGATAAATCTCTAAATATGGTTTATGTAGAGATTGCATAGAAGTGTAAAAGCCTGCTGTGTATATTTGACTTATCAACTTCCATATGATCTTTTCCCTTTTGGAATTTTGCTTATCTTTCTTTCCAGAAATCTATATAGCAACCATTTTGCTTTTCCTTTTTTAAATACCTTATTTTGATATTTGAAGAAAAAAGACATTGATGACTATACTGCTTGAATAATTTGGAAGCAATATACTATTTTATATTTCTAGGTGTTCATGTGCATCTGGTATCACAAAATATATCTTGTACTGAACTACAGAAATATTATTGCTAGTCTCTTTACTCGTATATCATGTTTCCAATATTGACAAAAAATATAGTTTGATTCATAATTATAGATTCTGTATATTATATAATTATAAATCAAACAAGCTCATTTTAATATATATATATATATATATATATATATATATACACACTCTCACTCACACACTGTACCTGTAAAGAACTCTATTATGGAAGAAATGAAACTATTAAATATTGGTGATATTTATTCCTATTAACTGACAAATTGAGCCAGTTCAACAAAAAGTTGTAAAGAAATGTAAAAAGGATAAAAAGTGTTTTTGTTTTTGTTTGCTTTTTTTTCCAACTAGGATTTATATCAAATTTCGATTCCTACAGATTTCTATTTTAAACCTATTCCTCTTCCTCCATCCATTTACACTGCCATCTTAATTGTGTATTTCATTGTTTGAGTTTTTCTTTCATGAAATGATAGGTTATTAAATGTAAATTATTTGACAGACAAATATAAATCTAAGATATTTTTTCAGTTTTTACTCTCTCTGCTTGCTATATTGGAAAGCCTCGTATAAATCAACATGATGGTAGCTAAAATATAAATATTAAATATGTCATTACACTTAAAGTATCAATAAATGGTATTTGGTATTATAGAGTTTTATCATGTAAATAGAATTTATTTTTGACATATCATTTAGAGGCTTGTATGATTGTTTCTCCTTCTCTCGGCACATACAACTCATATGATATTGATGCAAATCATTCATTTTTATTATAGAATCCGCAATTGGCTATCTTTTTCTTTTCTTTTTATTTAATCAGTAGGTCTTCTTGGTTGATACTTTTCTGGCCAAGAAACTGTTTTTGTCCCTTTTCACTTCTCTCATATTTCTATTTTTTCTTTTGGCCAGTCCTAGTTCTGATATCTACATATCTATTGAAATACATGTACAATTTCTTTTAAGAAGAATTTGTGCATATGTAATCCACTTACATCCACACACACACACACACACACACATACACACACACACACACACACACACACACACACACACACACACACACACACACACACACACACACACACACATATATATATATATATATATATAAATTTTATCCTTGCTATTATAGCAATTATTCATATGTAAGCCATTCTGGTCATATGTTTTGTACATTGAATTCTTTTCTCATACATTACCTTCATAACAGTTATTAAGAAATTTGGGAAAAAACTTCAATTCTTTTTTGTATGTTTTTAATTTAACTTTTTTTTCCATTTTTATGGATTTTTATCTAATAATCATGAAATTTGAAATGTCTGCATAAAAGACTATATGCATATGCTTTGAAGTGGTAGAGTATTGTTATTAATTTCTTATCTTAGTTGTTATTGTCATGATATTTTAGCTGTTATGCTAAAATATCTTCTTCAGTTTTCTATCATATTTTGTAACTTTCAAGAAATTTTGAATCAAAACCTTTATTCAATCTATGTGGATAGAGTATCATATAGGACTAGAACTGAGTAGATAAAAGTGTATCTCGTTACCTGGTGTTGTGAGTTGAATCTATGGGTTAGACATTGAAATTCATATATTCTGGTTCAGTGGAAAAAGAAAAGGCATTGTCATATGAATAAATTAACTAGGTAGGATTAAACGATGCTTAGCATAGATAGAATGTGAATAATCTAACTGGGTTGATTGAATAAAGCATTTAATTCAAAATTTCTATACAGATACCTGAAGACAGCCAAAATAATACAATGGCTAAAACTTTATGGCTACAATAACTAAGTTGAGGACACTTGTCCAAGTAAATTAATGTATAATTAGGATAATTCTTCATCTTAAAAATTTTGACAAGTTTTCACTTTTTGTGATATGCTTGAATATTTTCTATTCAGTGATAACTGCTCTGATCATTTAGGATTAGAAAAATGCCAGCTAATATATATTAGTGATTATTTCAGAAAAACCTACTCTAACCAGGCATTATTCAATAATCATGCTAGTATGTAATGGTCCTCTAGCTGCTTCTATTCTGTTTGTTCAAATTCTATACAGAACATAACTCAAATGTTTCCACAATGATTTTTCAAGCTTAAGATCCTTGTATATATTTTTATTTTTTTAAATATACAATATAAATTGTTTATTCCCTCCAGTTATTCTTTGTTATGCATACATAGTATTATACACTTACACGCACACACATCAGAGAGAATTATGTGTGTGTGTGTGTGTGTGTGTGTGTATATATATATATATATATATATATATATATATATATATATATATTTCTGTAGTTGCGTGTATATAAGGAAATGTATGTTATTAATACAAGATGATTCTTTGTGATTATTCACAATCTGTCACTGTCCTTTACTTCTTGGAACACTGAAAGTAATGCAAAGACATTCTTTTTTAATATGCTTCCTTGTTGTCTTGACATGCAATAAATTATCATTATTTCTGTCTTTTGACTGCTGCTGGGGTACATTTGACTCCGAAAATCTTCCAGGTTTTTATTTCATAGCTCACAAAAGTAAACTTGGATTTCTGTCTCTTTCTTGTTAACTTATCTTTGTAGCTTTTTTTAAATTTATACTTATTGTGACTTGTAAAAAGACTTTACTTTTTCTCTTTCAAAATGTAACTTAAAGAAACCCATTAATATCTGATGACAGTCATAACTGATTTACACAAAGGAGGTATTTCAAGATGGTGAAAGAATTATATGGATTTACCTGGTACACAGCAGATAAAATCCAGATGAATTAGCCAATGGTAGATATTGACTTAACTAGGTCAAGTTCCAATTGATTGTAGATTTTGTTAAAGGAAATGATATTTTTTATATAAACATCTATCCTGTAATGAATGATGAATGTATACAATAGAATTCGTCTATTGATAAACAAGGCAGCTGTTTGTGGCTTTACAAATCACAATGTATTTAAACCTATCATTTCTGATGATGTTGCAAGGTGCAGATATTCCTTTCTGTGAATCATTCTCTGTCTGTCTCTCTCTCTCTCTCTCTCTCGATAGATATATATATGTATATATATATATATATATATATATATATATATATATATATATATATATATATATATATATATATATATATATATATATAATTTATTAATTACTCTTTGTAGGTAGAACATATCTAACTCAAATAGCATAGATTGTATGTAGTTAAGACATTTTATTCACTCTTGGAGATAATTATAGTTTAAAACAAAAAGACCATTTTCACTTTGGCTCCTATGTTAAAATAAAAAGCAGATTTTTTAAATTTTTTCATGGTACTTGTAGTTATTTATGTATAAACTCCTCTCTCCCAGATTTGACCCAAGCTTAAGCTTATTTCAGGGACCCTTCTGTGTATATGTGGGTGGTGCCAAATATAGCTTAGCTCTATTAACATTCCTTATCTTTAGAGTATATTGCACATTAATTAACCTTGATCCTTGACATTTTAGTGCAATGGGAAAGATGTTATCTTGGTGGCCTATCTCTTGAAGCTTAGCCAGATAATTAATTCTAGCCACAGATGATTTGTTTACCTCTGTGAAGTAATGGGTAGGGTAAGGCCTAGAAGAAACAAAGAAAACAAAAACAAAAGATCAGAGATTCCTAGTAATTTGAACCAGAATTTCAGTTGCTGTGATATTTAACTGAAATGTCCAGAATAAACACTTTTCTTTAATGCATTAAGTCTAATTTTTGCTTGGGTGGGTGGGGGGATTTTCAAATAGTCAAAGGTGAGTAAACAAGTTTTAAATGTTTTATATGCCAGGTTATTCCATTTATATCCATATCTGTTTGTGTTAGTATCTGGGTAAATCCAAGAACTATTTCTTGATAGATAAAAAATTTCTTTACTTAGCAAATTGCCTCTTCACTGTCAATAGACAAAAGTTCAATTATAACTTCTCTCATTTATAGCAAGCTCTTTAAAAATTGTTTTTGAAATGTCCTCCAAAATTATTTTTTAGTTAATAGAAAGTATTTTGTAAGCAAAAGAATGTAACAATTTAGAAATGAGTTACATTATAGAATACACATTTTATTAGAATAAAGAATATCTTGCTCAATTATAATGCCATTCATCTGTTTGCAATTATTAGGTTGATTTGTCAGTGCCATCTTTTACACAAGAAGTGTATTTGAAGTTTACTCAGCTATTTATTGCTTGTACCATCATTCCACAGTATGTCAGTTACAAACTGTTTAAAAAAATTTCTGAAAATGCATTCCACTTGAAAAGAACGACAATCAGTATTTAAACATTTCTTTTCTTGGACAAGATAGCAACTAGCAATGAAAAATGGATTTATCAAGAAGAGTAAAAATGAGGAAAATAAGGTCTAGATCCTGGACAGCTTTTTACATTTTAAACAAAATCTACTGGAAGCAGGGAAAAACTTTTATGTTTGAGATTCAATAGTATTCTTAAAATAATTTTTTTGAACTTAGACAATCTGATACTGCATAATGTTACCGTGATTAGTTGGCTCATTTAAATGATTCATTTTTCTGGAATAGGAAGTTAGTTGGTGATTTTGTTATGACAACATATATCTTCATCTTCCAAATATATCACAAAAAATGTTTATGGAGCTGTAGCATGTTCTTCAGATCATAACTTGTTGCATGCTGTTACAATACAGGTCAGCACTTCCAACTATTTCCAGATGTCATAAATTTTCTTGAATCAGTTTCAGGAAATACTTTGATGGTTAAATAATGATGCTCTGAGTTTATGTAAATAAAACATTGTCAAAATAATGCTGGAAACTTTTGAATCACTAATAATACATTCTTGATAATTGTTAGATGGAGGCATATTTGCTATATAACTATATTTCTCTGTGAAAAATAAACTTAATATTATTATCTTGCAAGAGTAGCTAGCTTACTACTGGCTAGTATTTCTTTTTTGTTTGGTTCCTTTTTTTTATTCTATAAGTATTTCAGCTTCTTGCATTATAAAAGCAAAAAGTCAAAATGTTATTTAATCAGCAAGACACTGAAACCTTGTGGTTTGTTCTCTCTTTTTTTTTTTTCTTTACCATTTCTGTAAACATTACATTGGTCATATGTCAGAAGTGAATTTAGATACTCAAATACTGATTCTCTTGATATGTGTGAGTAACTATAAAGTGTTACTGTTATCTAATACTTAGTGTTGATATATTTTTATGATGTGATGGAAATAGAGTTAGGGTTTCTTTATAGAGAATCTTTAACTTAGTTCAGAACAATAATCCTGTTGGTTTTGGTTTATGATATTAAATGTTGAATGAATCCTACAAGTCTAGGTTATTTGAAATGTTGATCATTGAAGCCATTGATAGTGAGTTGAATTCTTATAAGATATTCTATGAATGGGATCTTATGCAAAAGTTAACATCATTCAACAAATATATATTATCTTTTTCTGTCCGTATATGTGTAATGAGTGAATATATAAAATCAGAAACCTAAGGTGAACTCAAACTCTTTATGCACTCTTGAACAGAAAGTCATCAAGGTGGTAACAATAACAGAAAGGAAAAATCTAACCAAAAAAGATTATTATTGACATCACTTTCCACTTTTACAAAACAAAATAAACACTTTTTATGAAAGATTTTTCTGAAAAATAAAGACTATTTTTCACATAAAAAAAAAAAAAATACTGATAAAATTCTTCATGTAATAGAGCAAGTATTCTAATTTATTTCACCTGAAAGTTTTCAGGCTTTTTATTTCTTCATAAAATACTATATATGTCAGCATATAAAACAACCTTTAACTTAAAAAATTTTTTTTCTAAATTTGGGGTTCATCTTGTATAAAATGTGAACCTTAAATTCTGTGGTGTACAAGTCACAATTGAAAGTAGACTTACTCCTGCCTTCTAACAATGCAAATACTTTCTTCTGAAATCACTTACTGTAAGTTACATTATTTTGATAAAATAATAAAAGTACTCTTATATCATATAACATGTGGTAGATTGTATAACTAATAAGTTAATCTTTTTTAAGAGTAACCTTTAACTGTCATATAGTTGGAGCAAGATATATGAGGATCATTAAATAAGTTTCCAGACTTTTTTCGTATGGGCACTTTTATTGATAGTACACACATGAAACTCTAGTCCCCTTCGAAGTAATCTCCTCCGGCTGCATTGAACTTGTTGTACCATTCCAACAACTTCTGGAAGGTCCCATTGAAGTCATCTTGTGTGAGCGTGTCAATGACCTTCATCACAGCCTCTTTCATCTCCTCAATTGTCTCATAATGACAGCCTCTGAGCTTAAGGAATAACCAAAAGTCACACGGAGCAAGGTCTGGACTTTAGGGAAGCTGAGGAACTGTCTTGATGCCCATCTTGGTCAAATAGTCTGTGACAAGGATGGAGTTGTCAACTGGTGCATTGTCCTGGTGGAAATGCCACTGACCCAATTACAAGAGTTCTGGCCTCTTCCTACGGAATCTCTTCCTGAACTCCCTTAAAACCTCAACATAGTAACCCTAACCTTAACCCTTTGGCCAATCAACTATGGTGTATTGACTTCCTTACTCCTCCCACACCTCTCATCATCCCTCACAGACTCTGTGCCTTCCTTGAATCTCTTATGCCACTCAAAAACTGATGCTTGATTCATGCAAGATGCTCCAAAAGCAGTCTGAAGCATTCCATACGTTTCTGTGGTATCATTTTTTCCAAGTTTAAAACAGAATTCTATTGCATATCGTTCTTCCTCATGTCCAGATTGCATTTTTGAAATTCACCAGCTGTGAGAATCAGGCTTTAGTAGGGTGTACTCCAATTGCTGCTGTAGCTGTTCATTTGAACTTGAAATCATAAAAATTGGTCAGTCATCTCATAAGATGTATAGCAATAACATAGTAAATTTTCAAGAGTCTCCAGCAATTTTAAATTCCTGTACAAAAAAAGCCTGGAAACTTATTGAATTCACCATGTAACTATATTATATACCTCTTATAATACTACTTATAAGATACAGTACAGTTAAGCTTGATGAGTAAGTTAATAAGGATGTATAATGTAACTGTATGTGTATGGTTGTTATCAGTATGATATATGTTGAGGAGTGTTATGTGCCACAGTTGTTCTTACATATATACAAAGAACACATGTGAGTGGTGTATGAATTAACAGCTGGCAATAGGGGAAACCGCATGGGCTTGTTTACACTTAGATGTAAATGTAGAACTGCATCTCTATTGGCATGGGACAAACTGTTGCAAGTCACTTTGTAACCAATATTCTCTAGGGTTACATTATAGTGCTTGTATTAGAATTCAGCTATCATAAGAATCTATCATGGCTTCACCAGCAAATAGAGGAAAATACTAAGCAAGTTTCAAGCTGAAAAAACCACCATATATGCTGTATACCACCTTATTGGCTGCGGCTGTAGAAAATGCCGATTGCACCTCTGCAGAGGGCTAAGAACGCCCCTCATCCAAGGCCACCTGTTAGCTATGGGTGGTGACCCATAAGGTTCTCGGATGTGGAATCCTGGTGGCTGAGCAGTCATTAATCCAGTGACAGAGTGGTCAATGACTTAGAATATGCCACTTTGGTTCTTACTTGGTCTGATGGGTAGTCAGATAGGCCCGATTTGATCAATTGGCTGGTCCTGTCATGCCTTAGCACTTGGGTGTTTTTTTCCCTCTCAAATGTACTATTCAATTTGCTCTTACAGAACTATTCCCTGCCCTTTTTATCTTATTGGTGCTAGAAGAGTAAAAGAGTTTTGATCACTGTTAAATTGTAGGTCAATAAAAACCAGAAATTGGAGGCTCAGAATTTTGCTCTTAATATGAGTATACTGGTAATATACCCCCATTTCAACTAGGGCAAATGGGTTTCCCCACTGGATTATTCACAACAGAAGTTGGACTCTGTGGTGGAACATAGGACGAATGAATGATAAACCCTTAATATGGCTTTACTTAAAAAAAAAAAAAACTTTCTGAATCAGATTCTCACACATAAATCAATGAATTCCCCTGATACATTGTTGTAGAATCAATGGAAGAAACACGTCTAAGCAAATTCTCACCTTTTCTAATTGAAAATAATGAGCTGAGTGAATCCAAAATCATTAAAAAAAAGTGGGAATGGAAACCTCTTGGTAGAAGTAACTAAAAAAAAAGAAAACATGTTGACAACCTACTAAAAATGGAAAATTTCGTTAATTATAAATGTATGGCCTACCTGCATGAGAAGTTAAACTCTTGTAAGGGAGTCATAAGAAGCCAGCTAAGCAACAGAAGAAATAAAAATGGCATTACATAAGCAGGGAGTCATTGATCACAGAAGAATCAGTATTAAGAGGAATGGTGAGAATATACTAACCAACACGTACATACTCGATTTCAACTCTAGCACAATCCCAAAAGAAATCAAAATAGGTTTTAACAGTAGAAAGTGTGAATCTCTATATACCAGCTCCATTACAGTGCTTCAAATGCCAGAAATTTGGGCACCACAAGAACATATGTAGAGGGCATCAAGTCTGTGACAAGTGTGAAGAAAAGAACCCATCCTATATTGAAGACGAGTGCCAGGTGGAGAAGAGATGTTCAAATTGCCATGAAAACCACCCTGCATTCTCTAAAACATGCAGTTTGTATAAAAAGGAAAAAGAAATAATGCAAGTAAAATACAAAAGAAATATATCCTTCCCAGAAGCTAGAAAGATTTTGCAGTCCTATATGAGAATGCAATCATATGCTAGTGTAACATAAAAGATCAATTGGATCCAACAAACAGAAAGTAAACTAGAAAACAAGCAAATACATTGAGATCCAGGGGTGTTCCCATGGTGTAATGTTTAAAACGCTGGACTGCAGAATCGTAGTATGCGGGTTCAAGCTCTTGTCGCATTAGTATGTTCACTTTTGGACAAATACCCTTGGGAAAGGTATGAGCCCCCTTATCCTCCCATCAGTGAGTTAAATAGTACCATTACTGTCCTTCTAAAAAAAAGGATGGATTTGGCATTAAATAACCTGAGAAGGTTGATATGCCAATAAATAACAAACCTACATTGAGATTATTGAAAAGTTAGTACAGTTGAGTGCAAGTGAGTGGCCAAATTTCCAGGAATGACTGAGAAAAGCTTATCTTGTAGCTTGAGAAGAATCAAAAAGGCCTGAAACTGACAATGAAGTGAAAACAGAGAATAAGCTGGGTTCTCCTACAAAAACTATCCCACCAAATAACAACACTATCTAACCAAAGCACCAAAGATCTCTTATCTCTCCACCAACATTCGAGGTGAATAACAGAGAAAAAGAAACAAAGGAGACCTCCTCAAAGGGGAATGATCAGCCGACCCATAAGTCACAAATTCAGGACGTTTTGACACCCACAGAAAAAATATCGAGCTAATCAAAAGACCCAGTGGCTCCTATAGAATTCAAAAATAGATCCAATTTATTGGAACGAATGGAGATAGAAGAACCTAACCTCATAAATGTAAAAGCTAAGAAATTTAAAAAAAAACCTCTATAGCTCTTGGATTAAATATAATCCAAAATGAATAATACAACAGAACTGCAGAAATACTATGGAACTGCAGAGGAATTAGAGCAAATTATGAAGAAATTCGACTGAATACCACTCCTAGTAGTATGTCTTCAAGAAACCTCCTTCAAAGATATAAACCAGCTGAACATTAGAAACTACAGGGGGGAACGATAAAATTGTCGTCCTAAAGAAAACAACACTACAGCTTTATTTTAAAACTTTTATTGAAAAAATCAATTCAGGTAACTTGATTATGTAGTAGAGCTGACATCTATTCAATGTAGCCGCCTTCAGCCTCAATCATCGCCTCGATACAGATCCGGAACTGGGAGCATGCCTTTTCCACAAGCACTGGCGGGAGCTCGGCGAATACTTGGCAGATGGCAGTGATCAGGCTAGCTTTGGTGTTGTGGGATGTCATATTGGTGATGTTCTTGACGTATGACCAAACGAAGTAGTCCAGCGGGTTCAGGTCGGGGGAGGAGGGGGGGCAATGAGAGAAGGGTACAAAGTCGTATCACTCCTTCTGAAGCCAAGCCTGGGTCTCTTTGGACTTGTGGGCCGGCGTTGAGCTGTGCCCTCAAGCATTGAACTGTCCGGATTTGCATTTTGAGGATGCTGGCAATGGTCCTGTTGTCATAACTTGGATTGGTAGAGAGCATGAAATGTACAGCGGCACATCTCACTTTCAGATATGATAGAAGGCTCCTATTGCTCTTGGGATTTGTACACAACTGGCTGACTAGTAGATGGTCTGCAACATAAAAAGAAAACTGGTTTTTATTAAATGGAAATGGAATCATGTCGTCTTTTCTAGGGCGACAATTTTATCGTTCCACCTTGTACTACTCATATGATCACCTACACAAAGAAGAACACAGAGCTTCTGGAGGTGTCTTAATCCTAGTTAGGAAAGACATACCCCAGCACCAGATCAACATAGACAATGAATTCCAAGTGATTGCTGTTGGAGCAACAATGCACAAACCAGTAAACATCTGCTTCATCTACATTCTACTACATGATCAAATAAATGATACAAAATTAAACAAATTAATAGAATGAATCCCTAAACCCCACCATCACTAGGTGACTTTAACAGTCACAATACTATATGGGGGTGGGGTGCCTGAAAACCAAAAAAAAGGGAACTGGTCTGGAAAAAGTAATCAATAGCAATAACCTCTGCACCTTGAATGACAAATCCCCCAACATATTTCAAGGCATCTACTGGCTCCTATTCAGCTATTGATAGCACTCTATCTGACCCTTTAAACTACATGGATTACATATGGAAGGTCCATAACAATCCTTGTGCCAGTGAACATTTCCCCATAATGCTAGAAAATATTGAACCTATCCATGATAACAACAGACCTCCCTGTTGGAAAACAAATAAGGCCAACTTGCAACAATTTAAAACATTATACAATAGAAGACTGGTCCAAGATCCAAACAGCAGAGTCCTAATGAAGCACTTTACAGAAACCCTAATTGAAAATGAAACTATACTGTCCACTTGTCTCAAGTGCCTCATAAAAATAATGTTAAAGTTACCAATATAAAAGATATTGCTGATACACTGACTGAGACCTTCTCAACTAATTCCTCCTTCAAGAATGCCAACAAACATTTTCTCAACTATAAAGACAAGACAAAAAAAAAACAAAAACAGAAGATGAATTTTAAATTAGAGAACACTGAAAGCTGTAATGGATTCTTCGCATTGCCAGAGCTAAAAGAAGCTATTCAAAAATCCCACAATACTGCAGTCAGCCCAGATGAAATTCATTATGAATTTCTCAGACAACTACCTCCAAAATCTTTAGACTACTTACTAACTGCTTTGAATCACATTTAGAAAACTCAGATTCCCAGAATCATGGAAACTAGCTACCATCATTCCCAAACCTAAACTAGGAAAGAACAGTCTCTATCCATCAAATTATTGTCCAATAGCATTAACAAACTGTCTTTACAAAACTATGGAACACATGGTCAACAAAAGATTAGTTTGGTTCATTGAATCCAACAACATTTTTACCAACTCCTAATGTTGATTCAGGAGCCAAAGATCTATAATGGATCATGTGGTCAGGTTGAAAACCTCTATCAGAGAGGCAGACATCTAAAAGCAACATCTTGTAGCAATATTATTTGATCTAGAGAAGGCATACAAGACCACCTGGTGATACGGTATCATGAAGGATCTACACAACATGGGATTGAAAGGCAGACTACCAAACTTAATAAAAGCTTTCCTTTTGGATTGGAAATTTCAAATCTGTATTGGATCAAATTCATTAGACATTCAAACTTAAGAAGGAGTCCCTCCGGGGAGTTTACAATCAGTAGCCCTCTCTAACATAAAAATCAACACCATTACCAATTGCCTGAATATTGGAATTGATAACTATTTGTTCGTTGATGACTTCTGTATCACCTCTATATCCAAACCCATACATACAGCAGAACATCCACTGCAACAGAGCATCAACAAAATGAACAAATGGGCAATCATATATGGCTTTAGGATTTCTAAAACCAAAACACAATGTGTGCATTTTTGACTATTATGAAAAATGCCCAATAACCCTACACTAAAACTGGATGGATCAGAAATTCCAGTTGTTGATCAATATGAATTCCTCTGTCTTATTTTTGACAAAAAATATCTTTTATTTCTCAATTACAATATCTAAAAGATGAATAGAGCAAAGCACTGAAACTCCTCTGTGTAATAGCCCACAAAGACTGGAGTGCAGACTAGCAGACCTTACTGAAATTATCAGAATTATCCACTCAAAAATAGAATATGGCTGCTACATATATATGTAGTAACCAGAAAATTCTACCTGAAATCAGTAAATACAGTCCACCATGAAGGATTTAGACTTGTCTTAGGGGCTTTTAGAATATCCTCAGTGGAGAGCCTTTACTCTAAAGCTTATGAATCACCTCTAAAACTTAAATTTACAAAATTAGGTCTGTAATACTACTGTAAAATCAAATCGCTACCAACCAATCTGGCTTATGACTGCATTTTCAGCCTCAAACAACAAACTCTATTTGACCAAAAATAAAAGGTCATAAAAACTTTTAGCTTCCAAATGAAACCTATATTGGAAGACTTGGACATTTCACTCATAAACAATCACAATACTGTACAACTAAGCTCTCCTCCCTAGCTACTTAAGCAACCTGTGGTTATCCTTGACTTAAACAAGCTCACTAAAAGTAAAACTCACCCCTTAATCTATCAAGAGAAACTCTATAACATTCAGGAAAAATACCCTAATCACTTGCACATTTTCACAGATGGCTCCAAAGACAGCAATGGAACCAGATGTGGAGCAGTTTTCAACAAGAAAATTAAGAAAAAATGTCTCTCAAAAGAAGCTTCCATATTTACTGCTGAAATCTGTGCAATAAATTTGCCACTAAAGATTGTTTTTACAAGCAACATGAAAAAATCTATCATTCCTTCAGACTTCATCACTGTTTTACAATCTATTAAAAATAGAAAACTAGATAACCCTTTAATCAATTTCCCAAAGAAACTTAACTCCCTAAGCCCGAGCAAAAAGATGATATTCTGCTGGATCTCAAGCCATGTAGGAATCCAGGGAAATGATAAAGCTGATTCATTAGCTAAAGCTACACTCAACATGGTACTGACAAAAACTCCAAAATAGCATATAATGACTAAGAAATGGCAACAACTATGGGGCCAAAATACCTTCAACAAGCTCTACCAAATACAGCTCAATTTAAAAGAAATGAAACTGGATCACACTAGATTAACTCACTCCTTCATTCTAAAAGAAGAACCTTCTCCTGAATGTTCCTGTGGAAACCAATACACAGTAAAGCATACTTTGATTGAATGCACAAATGTCATCCACACTCAAAGAAAGTTCTACAACATTAATAGCATAAAGGAGCTATTTGGAAAAATAGATCCTAACAATATAATAAACTTCCTGAAAAGAATCCTTCTCCTATCAAGGACATAGTCACATGTGTGATCAATACTTGCAACCATTTAATTGTGTGCAAACAAATTATTAATATCAAATAAAACTACTAGTGTTAGATAGTAATACTTACAAGCATTTAACTGTGTACAAAAAAATGAACTCTGGCTTGTTAAAAATGTTATCTACAAAATATGCATTTACAAATCATATATATATTAGATATATATGTATAAACAGAATTTGGCATTAAATAACCTACAGTGGTTAATATGCCATAAAACCCAACTAACCAACCAACCAAACTAACCTTGTATAAGTTAAGTGGTCGCCTTATATCATGAGTATAGCTCAAAACCTATGTTTTAACTTGAAATTATATCTGTGGTGTAGTTGATAAAGTGCTAGACTACAAGACCCTAGTAACTAAAAATTTTGGGAGTTGTCTTATGCACACATTTGTCTTATATGATGGAAATATGATAATTGATTAAAAATATTTTTAATGAAATATGAATTTCATAATTTTTTCTCTCTTTCTTTCAGTATGAGTTAAACATTCTTTGTGGAAGCTGTTAATAATTTATATCCTATTTGTCAAAATAGACAAAATTAATGTTTTAGTTGTAACTTTTATTGAAACAATTAGGTAAGTATCAAACTGCTTGACAAGTTATATAATTATTTTGTTTTTAATGCTTAGCATAATAGTTATTGTTGTAGAAAATGGAATCTGAAATCTGAGATCAAATCCTGGATAAGACTGTATTTCACTTTGTGTTGCTGCCTTTGGGAAAGGTATGAATCCATCTGTTCTTCCCCTTCTCTACTATAGATAAATAGTAGGGCAGACTGTGTTCTTTAGCCTTGATAAGGCAACTTATTTAAGAGAAGGAAAACTCTGAGTTTAAACAAGCTTTACTCTGCTTAAGAACTGACCTTGTGTCATATCCTGTTTGTGGTGGAGGGGTTTGGTAAATACGTTCATTGTTTTTTGAATGTTAGTATCATGCCAAGAATTAATGATGTTTGTTTTTGAACAAAGAATAGTATGATGATATTCTCATTAAATTCTACATCATCTTTGGCTATTTAGAGATGATTTTCTATAATTTAACTGTATTTGTTATCAAAAAATAATGTAGCCTGATTCAAAAGAATGCAAACATTTAAAAATATTTAAAATCAAAATTGGGAAATGCCAGATAATCCAAGCATAGCAAAATAAAGATAGCTGGCCACAATATAAAACAGTTTCACTGGAGCAAAGCTTTTCAAAACAAATGCTTCACTGTATTTAAATGTCAGAAATCCATTTAATGTATTTTCTCCACATTTATTTCAGTGTTTTCTTATTTCTTTCTTTTTGAAAATAGATTTTTTAATCTTGAGCCCATTTACTTCTGTTTCAGACCTTTTATAAATAAGTATCTTATTTTTAAGCTGAATGCATCACATTTTGCATTTGTAACACATTTTTACTGGTTAATTTGATGTACAAATGTTTCTGAATGTGTTAGATATATAAGTTGACTATAGTAGCACTAATAAAATTCAAGCTGCAAACAGTATACTATTTAATGTCTTTTATTATTAATACCATGAAAAGAATGCTGAGCAAGGTGATTGATAAATTTGAAAAGAAAAAGTTTCTCTTTATTTATTGATCATTGCAATTTCAGTACAATTATAATTTCATTGTTTTAATTCATTGTTCTTATAAACAAGTTTGTAATAGCCAACTTGGTGTAAAAGTTCACTTACGTTTGAAATCCACTACTTTAGAATTTAGAACTATTTGACATATGACAACATAAAAAATGATAAAAATATAAACCTAAAAATATTCTGCAAAAAACTTATCTTGAAGAGTTTTAAAAAACTTTGGTAAATTTCTGAAGGAACTTTACAATTCAAATACAAAACTTAAAAATTTGCAATACAATACTTGAAATGAGAAATAAATAATATCACACAGAATGTTTTAGTGATTATAAGTTGTTTTTGATTACTACAACTGACTTATGTATCTCTTTGTAGATTTAATTTCTTAAATCTCTTAATATATGTAAAAAGAATTGTTTACATGGAAAACTAGAAAAACATTTGAAAAATTGTATATGATGGAATGAGTTTTTAAGAAATTAAATCTGTGCAAAAGAAAAAAAAAATTATCTATTGGATCAACTTGGGATGTATAATCTGATCAGGCTAGGTTTTCTTAATGCTTTCCCATATGGAATAGATAAAGGAGTGAATTAATTTTCCTTTTTTTTTTCCTTATTCTGTTTGCCAATGAATGGATTACTGCAGTAATAATTATACCATTTTGATGAGTCAGAAATTATCAAACAAGTAACTATTACATTCTAATTAGCAAGTCACAGAATGACAGAATCTTCTTAGATGAATAAATAAATTAAAAAAGTACAAGGAAAGATCTATGTTTTCATAACTTCTAAATCCTCTTATTTTAGCCATTTTTTATCTTCCACTTTAACTCACCAATAATCTCTAAAGTAGTTGCTTTCAGTTTGTGCTCTCTCTCTCTCTCTCTCTCTCTCTCTCTCTCTCTCTCTCTCTCTCTCTGTGTGCGCGCAACACCATAAATATGTATATTCATCAGATTTTGATGGTTTTGTCCCTGCTTATTAATGGTGACGTAGATGTTACCATGGTGCCAGAGTGAGCTGGTTAATGTACTTCTCCAGAGACATTGTCTGTTTGTGTCCTCTTCTAAGTTGTGCCAGCTCTACAGACTCCCATTGACTTGATGCCTGTTATGACTTGTCATCTTCCAAGAGTGGTGACACCAGATTAAACTGATATATATATATATATAATGATCTCATTGTTATTCTTCAGGAGTGAATATTGGGAGGATGGTTGCAAGCGGAATTAAGTGAAATAGCTTAAGGTTTTTTAATATATAATTTATATTAGAATATTACTTTTAGAATTAACTAATGTCATAGTAGTAGCTCACAAAGACAAGGCCCTTCAGTCTTGAAAATCAACCTGTCTAGAAGAAGAATAACTCTGAATTCAAAACCAAGAGCTGAAGTCCTTCAGGTAGTCCAGTGTTATCTTGTTCTGGCAACAACTATGATGCTGGTGCCAAGCTGTATTGATCCCTGTCCTTGGATAATATTATTGCTGCATGGGCAACTACCAGTTTTGTATACAATCATGCCAATGCCTGCATTCAGATCTAAGCACAGATCCATGGTTTCACAAAACTGAATAAAACCACCACCACCACCACCACCACAGCAATTGCTGATAAGGGGAATTACTGAGCATAGGTTTTTATTGAGAACTTTATATTAAATTCAATATTTAACCTTGAATTATGTTATTCATACGATAGTGATAATCTAACTAAAACTAGAAAATAGCCCATATGGCTAGGGCTATAGAATGCACTCCATCTCTGCTGAGGGATAAGACCCCCACCCAGAGTGTCCTGGATATGTCACTAAACAATCTGATGGTGAGGTTCCAGTAATGCTGGAGCTCTAGGGAATGTGGAGTACCTCTTTATTGTTATTACTCCCAAGTTCACTCTGACCTGGAGTGATAGCACCTGATAGGGTCCTATCTATGGGTCAAATAGAACTGTTTGACATTTAAAATATATGCAAAAAAAATGACTTAAATTGAATTGTTAGAAATAAAACTATTTGATGATTTAACTGTGTGTAAACAAATGACTGTTTCATTGAGTTGTTAATGATACATCGCAATACTTGGAACAATTTGACTGTGTGCTAATGAATAAGTAATGTTGAATAGAATTATTAGTGTTGATTATCTCTACTTTAAACTCTTTAATTGTATGCATGAGTTGAATTGTTGGTATTACATAGTGATGCTTGAAACCATTTAAATGTGTGCAAATAAAACTATTTATGCGAGGGATGTGCAAAAGTAGGATGACCAGCACGAACTTACATACAGCAACTATGTGAGGACACAGGATGTAACCCTGAAGACCTGCCGGAGGCGATGAATGACAGGGAGAAATGGCGAGAGAGGGTCAGGGATATCCGCGCTGGCGGCGCGACATGATGATGATGATGAATAATATTTGAAACCATTTAAGTGAATACAAACAAATGATTAGTATTAAATAGAAGTATTTGTGTTAAAATGTTCAGAACCATTTAACTGTGTGGAAACAATAGTAATACTTGTATGCAAATGAATTAGCTCTAACTCATTTAAAAATAAGATTACCTACAAACTATTGACTTACAAATCATATGTATAACCATTTAACTGTATGCAAATAAATGAGCTCAGGCTCATTTAAAAATGATATCTACCAACTATACATTTACAAATCATATGTATAAAGATTTTAGCATTAAATAACCTACAAGTGTTGATATGCTATAAAACCCAACCTAACCTAAAACTAGAAAAATTCTAGTTCCTTTTCCTATACCTAGATAGTTATAATCATTAAGAGTAAAACTTGATGAAAAATTGGTTTTAAACTGGAGAAAAATACACAATATTACAAGCTTGGATTGTTAGTTGTGTTAAAGTAATTTACTAAGCTTTTTACTGAGATCTGCATGAATGGGCAGCCAATGAAACTTGAACTCACTTGTGAAGGTTTGCTAGTCTAGCTTGCTAACCATTATACCACCAATGGTGTTGAAGTCAGTCTTGTCTCTAGTTGTTATAGAATATGACTGAACTCAGCTAACTGAGATCAGGTTATCTTAAGCTTACAGCAAAGACAGGATTGAAATTATAGAAAATCAACTCTTCACAGCAAATTTTTGGAATATTTATTTTAAGAACTTCATAACATTTTTCTTTAGAGATTTAAAGTATTAATGATTGGTATTTCTTTTTATTGTGACTTGGGATGTGTGAAGTACCTGCAATGTAAATTTATGTTTTTTCTAAGGCCAAGTGAGTTATTTGTCAGCCAGATTTTATCAGATCATCAGTATGAGAATGTGGAGAAAAGTTGTAGATTAATTTGAAACTGGAATGAAGCATTTCTTCTTTTAGTAACTATTTTTGTTAAATCTTTTGATGATTCTGAAATATTTACAGAAATCTTCCATGCAACTTTATTTTGGTAGAGAGGTTACTGATATCTTTGAGTTTGAATCTTCTTTTTTTTGCCAAAGGATTAATTCAGATAGTTGAGTTTTTTTCTTTTTAGTTTAAAGACTCCTGAGAACAAGATATTCTTTACAGTTGCTTATGGCTTATAAAATGCCTGGATGTTTCTTGAAGATAAAGATGGAATGATTTTTCTATTGAAGAAAGAAAAGTATTTTTAAAATGAATTGAGTATATTGGCACTTATTTTAGAAAATCAATTAACTACTGTTGAAATGGACTTTAAAAAATTCTAAGAAAAATAAAATTCAATTATTTTTTAATTGATTTAATTAAGATATTTGTATATTATTGTAAATGAAATTTCCAAGTTTGAAATATAAATGCCATGGATCTCTTGGAAAGAGATGGCTTTTTTTAAAAACTATATAAACATGGTTTATTTAAAGTTAAGCCCCAGAACTTGGTGACATGCTTGTCAAGGGTTAGTCTTACTACCATGTTTACTGCAGCCTTTTATATTATACTCTGGAAGAGAAATAAGATATAAAAACCTATTTGGTGTAATGTTTATATTTTTATTATAATGTTTCAGTCTGTATAAAATCCACTGATTATAATAACAAAAACTTATCATCAATGTTCACTAATTTTAGTATCTCATTTGATTATGATTTATTACTAACAATATTTCCCTTCACTCACAACAATAATACTTTCAAATCCTTTAATTCATAGTTTAAGCAAGTAATAAAATTTCAAATAATTTTTATTTTCCACTTTTTAAAGTTTCATAATGTTTGGTTTTCCTAATTACATTGCCATGACAAGCTCATAGACAGTTGTAATGTTCTTCAATATTTTTCTTAAAATTCAAAATTTGTCCAAATCATTTTCTAAATTTGAACACAACAAAACATTATAATAAATATATAAACACTGCACCAAAGTGGTTTTCATGTTTTACTTTTTGCTCCATTGTGTGAGATATTTTATCTCTACAGTCTGTCTGAATTTATGTAAATAAAATAAGCTTCAACAATTCAAAAAGTTCTCAATCAATGTTTGTCAAATTTAAACTCATCTTTTTCTATCCTTAGTAAAATATTTAAGTAAATTTTCTGCCATTTTTAATGATTAGATTTTGAAATATTTGAAATTCATGAAAATGAACTGACTGAAGTTATTATGTAGATTAAACTAATATTAGATTAAGACTTCTAAAATTTAATAAAAACTATTTTTTTTATCTTAATATGTTGAAAAATGGGTAAAGGGTCTCAATCTTTTAGTTTCAAAGTGAAGTGTATATTTATGCATGACAATGCACCTTCTTATGTATCTAAGCTTACCCATAAATTCTTTGGGCATACAAGATTTACAGATGAGACTATAATGAAATTGCCATCAACAAGTCCTGATCCAAATCCAATCAAAAATGTAATTTTTTGGTTTTGCCTAATAACTTCAGATGGCAGTTTTCAAATACATCAAATAACATCAATAATAGATATTGATACTTCCTAAAAAATTAAATTGAGTGTATAAAATTTGTCAATTTTTTATTTTATTTTTTTAAACTAAATTTGAATTATTGAAGTCTATGATTTGCTTAATAACTTCAGACAGGGTGTATCTTTATTCAAATTATACTTTCCATAAAAATACTTACCTTGTTATTGTTACAAGTTACCTTACTATCCACAAATCCATTAATAATGTTATCTTGATAAGAAAAAGCGTAAAATCATCTATTATTTATTACTATCGATGCAACACAAGGTCAATAATTGATAGTTTCAAAATATGCTTAATATAACTAGTATTTAGCTCTGAACAAACTTCATTCATGTTTTCTAAGCAAAATATTTTTTTAGAAATATATAAAATTAATGAAACAGCCATGCAAAAAGAGTAAGACTGAGAAGGAGCAATGTTTTTGTTTTTTTTTATATTCTTTTTGTTTATGTTCTTGAAAAATTCTTATGCTTTTTCTTTCTTTTTAAAAGAATTTAGATGTTACTACTTAAAATATATTTTCTGTATTATATAATTATAGGGTTAACTTTCTACTAATTTCTCGGTCTTTTTTTATGTAATTTTTATTTAGGCAGTTTGTGCTTTGCCTTTTGCCTGTTTTACTTGAAAGGCTATTTTTTTTTAATTCCACCATATCTGAAGATATGAAAATAATTAATTCTAAAAACTCTTTTAAAATCCTGTGTATCTGCTCAAACCTGAAGGCATGCAAGGGAGATAATCTAGTTAAAGTAATTTAAATTCAGAGTAATCAATCTCTATGCAAAATACTAACAAATTAATTCTATTCCTTGAAGTGTTCCTCTGATACTTTTGGTTAACTAGTTATCTTGATATAAACATGCCTGTTTTCAGTGTGACATTATGGGTGAAGATGCAAACCTTGGATAAGTTTTTCATAAATCTGTGGTTGGTTTAAAATTCTTTTTGATAGATATAAAAGTCAGTATAATAAAGGAATTCTGCAAAATTAATACCTGGTCTACATACCCTACTCAACGAACCTTGTTGTCATAATGCAAATATAAAAGAATGTTATAATATTTAATCAAAAAAGTTGAATGAACATGAATGAACACTATATATTTAAGGCAAAATGAGATAAAATTTGTGTGTTTTATTTGCAAAATATTTGGTCATATTTTTTCTCCAAGTTTGTTAAATCTTGTAATTTGTCTTTGTGTGTAGGTTTTAATGCTTTGTATCAGTGTATGATTTTATCAGTATTTCGTTTGTCTTGTGGACAAGGTTTACTGACTTGGTATTTTGGTAGATAATTTCATGTCTTTAATATTTAAAAAGAATTTTGAATAGTGGTTTGATCTAAAAGTGACTCTTGATAAAAAGGTTTCATTTGATTTTAAAAAAGAAAAAAAATATTAAAAAATGATACTATTTTGTAGTTAACCAATATCTGTGGAAAAACTCTGTATCTCAAATAGTTTTATACTAAATGATGAAAAGTAACTTTAACATATTTGTAGGTAATCAAGAGTTGATTTACAAATAAGAAAGTGTTGTTAATTTTGTTAATATTTATGAATAAAGTTAACCACACTTTCTGATTTTTTAATCAAGGCCTTTAGCCTTATGAGTTGAGTGTTTGCCAATGGTCCGGGAGACTGGGGTTCAATCCCAGGTTGAGTCATACCAAAGACTCAAAAAATGGTACTTGATTCCACCTTGGTGGAATTATAAGGTAAGGATCAAGGGTAAAGTGGAGCAATCCAGGGAATGGAGTAGTACCCTCTCCGTTAGCTATTGAAAAAGGAGCCTTTGGGTTACCCTCGACTTGGGTTGCCAACTTTACTTACTTATTATTATTTTATTTTATTTTTTTAAAAATTCCCCAGGTTAATTTCCTCATTGATGATTTTTCATTAAACAGACTAGTTAGGAAAAGAAAATTTTTAATAAAATAATTTAAAAAAAAAAAATTTTGTGATTATATGCTTCTCCAAAATATGAAGTTGACAAGAGAAGTTTCTGATTTTCAGGTCCTTATTCTATTGTGAAGCTACTTCTGCAATTAGTGTAAAATTATTATCTTAGAACATTTTTGAAGATGCTTGATATTATTTATTTATAATAATTATTTCTTCATTATACAAACACAAATTTTTAAAATACTTATTCCAGCACACAGACCTTAGGTGGCTTACCTGTTGTTGTTATCCCTCTTAAGTACTGAACAGGCTCATTACTACTTAACTTCAATTATTTAGCTTTTTGACTGTAAAACTGAAATTCATTGTTATACCAGAAAAATATCACTAGAAGTTTGTGCATTTTGACTTGTCAAACTTTAGTTTAAAATGATAATCTAATGCATGTGCTTTTTTATTTTCACACCTTCTTTTTCTCATCACTTTGACAGTTCTGAAATTGAAATAAGATATGTACATTTAACAAGGAATCCTTGACAACAAAATAAAAGGGTTAATTGTTTGAAATGTACAAAAGAAGAATGAAGATATAAATTTGGTTCCTTCCTTACAAAACAAAAATGAGCAATAATAAATGCTTATCTGAAAAATACAGTTTAAGATTTTATATATAATGCTATGTTTACCTGATGGGCATTTTGACTAAAGTAATTTATTCTTCTTTAAAATATTTTTTTTGTATTGCTAGATAATTTCATTGCAATTTAAGTTTTCTATTTTGGAAGGAAAATAGTTTATCCCAGCATTCAGACCAAAATTCAGTTGAATCTGATTTCTTTTGTTTGGAATAATTTCTTCTTTTTTCTTTTTTTTGCCATATCTTAAACCTGTAAGCAAATCTGTGTAATTTTACCTTATTTCCTGCAATTATCACAGTTCCTTCCTTATGTGGTCTTATAAAAAATACATACAAAGCTCTATGCCTATTTGTATTCAAGCTACATATCTTAAAATGTTTATATAAAGTTTAAGAAAAAAAATTATAATTTTATGAGCAAGTATGTAACATTGTTTTGTTCCTTCAACACCAAATCTTATCATTTTTGTTTTAGTTCTCCCAAATTGTTATCTTTTTTATAAATATATTAAAGGAATTTATTGATGAAATGATTTAAAATTGCTCGATCTTCATTTTGTATACATATAATTTACTTATAATCTATACAGTGCTCAAATTGCTGCAAAGAAGACTGATCAGAAAAAAGAAAGCTGATAGATGCTGTGCATTTTTAGTTAATATTGATGCTGATAGTTGAGAAGAAATATAAGAAGTGTAAAGTCAGTTTTTATTCTTACAGCAATCATATTTTAAAATATTTGCCAGCAATAATACCAAACATTTTCAAATGGAGAAGTCTGAAAGGGCCTTGTATCATTAAAATTATTATTATAATATTGTAGAAGATTTATTTTATTAAATAACTTGTTCTATAAGTCTGACTCTAATTTTTATTAAATGAATGGAGTTTAGGTGTATTTGAGTTATTTTCATTCCTCTTATAATTTGTTCTATGATTTAGTTAATTTAAAGCAGACAAAAAAATTACAAGTATCACTTCAAGAAAGGTAAACTCAATAAGCAAGTAGGTTACTACACAAAAAAAAAGAAAACAAAATGGCATTATGAACAAGTGTTGCATGTCAGAAATAAATTTATATAAGTTGAAACATTTCAAGAAATAATGTCACTTCAACTAAATAAACCAAGAAAATTATTATTGACAAATTTTTAAATAGATTAATAAAGCATTCAAAATGTTTTCAAAAGTGAAGTTGTAATAAGATTTATGTACAGTAAAATATGCATTGTATTGTTATATTTTCAAGTGCTAAATTGTGTCTTATAACCCTTTGACTTTATGATGTTATATAAAAGAATGGAATTAGATGCCTTAAACTGTATAAAAATTCACTTAAACACAATAATACTTAAGTGTGAATGTGTGGTGCCTGCTTTAACAACAGAAAAGCATTTGTGTTATAGTTTAACCTTTAGATGAAATGTCTTTTCCCATTCCAACTTTCTGTTGCCCTTTTCTGTTTCCACTTTTAAAACTAAGCTGTAAATTCAATTGACAAATTACTGTCAGGAGGAAATGTATACTAATGCATTACTTAAAAACATTTTCTTTAAAACAGTTTTTCTTTATTATCTTTTATTTTCCATTTGTGCATATTGTGGTTCAATAACTGAAAGAACATTGGAATTGACTTGTATTTCAAGAACTTTCTTTTCTTGATAAATGTGCAATGTTTTTCTGTTGTTGTATGTGTGTGAGTGTGTGACATGCTTCCACTAGAAAAATGATGTTTTAGTCAGTTCTTAGCTTTTAAATTTTCACTGTGCACATCAAATAATTTGCATGTTCATACACAGGAAATTGATTTTTATAATGATGATGATCAGCATCACCAGCCCTAGCAGCAATAACTTCCTGTTTGTCCATTTAGCTGGTGGGTCCTTTTTGTTTGGTTCTAGTAATCCAATTTGAATAAAATTAAATTTAAACAAATTTGCATTCATTTGTGACATCCATTGTACCTGAAAGAATCTTAAATTGAAATTAAGCAGAATAATTCCATAATTTTTAGACAATGAGCCGAGACAATAAATTTTTAACTATCCCAATCTTATTTAGTTCCATTTGCTTTTAATGGTTCTAGCTGGAGTTGGATAAGGCATGACATTTTTAGTGCATTATTGCAGTGGAATTTTTTTTTGGGTGGGGGGCGGTGAATATGGTAGCATTAAATTATTTTACTTTTATCTTGATTTTTGTCAACTATATTTTGATTTTCTTGGACTTAGTAATTTTTGATACAAGGCCACTTTTCTTGGAGGCCAAGACAGAATGAACTTTGTTACCTCAATGATAATATTCTTAGAATAGTAAAACTAATATTAATTTTGAAGTTTAAAAAATATGGAACATAAGCAATATTTGCAAGATTATGAATTTGGTAAATTCTTTATAGCATCTGCTGACTTATTTTCCACAACTTGAATTCTATGGAACAAGCCTAATTCTTTTCAGTGGAATTAGTATGGATGCAAATGCTTAAATATAGCTTGTGGGAATATTCTGAATTTCTTCTTGCCACATGTGATTATGAGTTTTCAAAAAAATCCAAAATAGCCGTGTTTTAAGATTGGTACCTTAAAAAATATTAGTAATTTATATACTGGTAACACAGGTAAAGTTATTATACCTAATAATACAGTTGTCACCTATTTAGAAGAATGAATAAATCTGGCTGATGACTTTTCTAATTATCATCAAAACCCCCTTTTTTCTGTTTTTTTCTTTTTAAATCATTTGCTGGCATAAGATTTCTCATTTCAAGAAATTTTCTCCTGCCTTCCAATTACATTAATCTGTTTTCAGTTTTAAGTGTGTTTTGGTGTGGAATATATCTAAAAGAAATGTTGAGTGATATACATACTAGCTGAAGTATCCATCAACCCTGAGAATGATAGCAGCTGGTTATATTGATAGTAAAAAATAATACTTTTACTCTGATGGTGAGCTGATAAATTTCTGTCAAAGTTATGAGAAATAGTTGAATCCCTTTAACATGTTTAATTTTTCAAACCAATTTCTATTTTACAATTTTTGTTGTTAATTAAAAATATATACCAAACAGTTATAAACAGTAATTGTTGTGATAAAAGATAATGAGATTTACCAATTGTTTTTTATGTCTTATAAAGTTGATATTGTTTTTCAAAAAATGCCAGTTTTACTTATTTATATTTCAAATCAAGCTCTGTCAAGCATTATTGTTAATTTTGACTAGTATTATTCTTCATCTTTCTAATTCTAATTGCTTTTTATTACAAATCATTCGGGTCATCACTTGTATGATTAACAAGAGGCAGAAGGGATGTGAGTTTGTTTCACTGGGATCTTATTCGTTCTTCTCATTTCAGATTTCTACTATTCCTATCTGTCATAGAAGTGATGAACCAAGTGAGTTGCAATAAAAATCAACTAGAATTCGGAAAATCAATGATAATACTAGTGAAAATTAAATATTTAAAAATTTAGGTGAGGGATTCTTTAGAGATTTATTGGTTAAGATATTTTTGGCTCTGATTATTAGTTGTAACTAAGCAATAATGAGTGCTATATATATATTCTATCTACAATTAGTTACATGATTTCCTATTGATTATTATTCATTGTTAGAGACACTCTTTTTGAAAAGAGCCCATCCTTATCTGTGAGTTGAATTTTTTAACATAAAACTTTGCCCTGAGTCCAATAAATATGCATTTAGTGGCTCAAAATAAAAGCATTTGGTCATGAGTTGGGAAAAAATATGCAATAGTAAAGATGATAACAATAATAAAGATATGTGCAAAATTCTCTAGGATTTTGAGATACAAGCAAATCATCTAATTCCAGCCAAAATACCAGACCTCCTTATACTTAACAAAAAAAGAACCTGTCAAATAGAAGACTTTGTCATCCTGGTGGACCACAGAGTGAAAATTAAAGAAAATGAAAAAATAAGTACTTAGATCTTGCCAGAGAACTAAAAAACTATGGAACATGAGTGACGGTGATACCAATTATAATTGGTGCACTTAGAACGATCCCCAAAGGCTTGATAAGGGGGTTGGAAGAGTTGGAAATCGAAGGAAAAGCAGAGACCATCCAAACTAGAGCATTACTGAGATCAGCCAGAATACTGAGAAGAGTCCTGAACATCTGAGGAGACTTGCTGTCACTCAGTCTTTGGTGAAAAGCGATCAGCTATCATTAGTGTGAAAAACTTGCAAGAAGTAATAATAATAATACATTGAATTCCCATACCAAAGATTTCTTGATTGCAGGGCAAGATTAAAGTCTTAACTAACCAATACTGTAAAAACATCTCCTCCCAACGAAAAAATGAAGGGGAGGGGAAGAAACTAGGGAGAAATGTAGGTTCTGCAACAAACATACTGAAACAATTGATCATGTTTCAGAGTGTCCTTGCCTCAACAAAAACTGAATCCACTCTCAAGCACAACATGGTAGCAACCTATATCCACGGATGTCTCTACAAATGGTACAATTTCAAAGCCTTACAACTCTCTTACCAATACAAATTGCCACTGGTATATGACAACCAAAAGGCCTCAATAGTATGGTATTACAGTGTCAACATAGGGAAATCCATGCAAATCAACCTCATATTATTGTCCAAGACATGGAAAAGAAGCACTGTTACATCATTGACATGCCTTGTCTGTCTGCCAACAATGCTGCAATGAAAATACTTGAAAACTTTGAACATGAAAACCACTGTCTGATATTTGAACATGAAAACCACTGTCTGAATGAAATTTCACTGCCCTATGTACAGAAAACAGTACTTTTTTGTGTAAACTGTTTTTAGAAAATATCTATTAATCCAAATACCTAAATTGTAAACCAATTCAAAATTTTTAAGTGTAATGTCCGTGTTGAATATTAAACTCTAAATGTGTTAATTGCAAATCCAGTGCAAAATAAAACTTTACACAGGTTTAGTCAAGACTTTGAAACAAGATTTGTTTGGAAAAAGGAACTTTATATTATAATCATAATCACCACCATTGCCATTATTTAAAAAACCAAAAAAACTAGTTGAATAATACACTTGTTTGAAGGTTTAATAAAAAGGTAGCAATCAATCAGCAAAGCTAGGATTCAATTTAGAATAAAAATGAAGACACTTTTTTTCAGATCCACAGAAATTTATTACTTTATCAGCAAGTTTTTTGATATTTTTTTGTTAAGTCATATTCCAAAAAATTCTGACCAACTTATTTCTACTATTTAGTGAGTAGATTTAAAGTCTTACAGAGTCTATGTGAACTCACACACATGAGAAATTAATGGTCTTAGAATGTAATTGATGTAGAACATTCTTTACTGGAGGAAAATGTTTACAATAACAAAAATTAAAGTTCTTTTCCTCCTTAAGCTGGCTGCAATTCCAAATATGTCTTTCAATAAAGCCTTCCTTCAGGAGATTCAATATAACTGGATATATTTTTTCCTGTGAATTTTGAAAATTATACAATCTTTTCATAGAAACCAGTACAAAAAATTTCCCCATGTGTACTGAAAATTATTTCCAGAGTTGAGAAATTGATCTATATTTCTTTTGAATATAATTCTACCCATTGCTTTTTTTTCTAGCTTTCATAGTATCTCTCAACTCGCCTTGCTCATATATGATCCTGTATCATTTTAATCTATATTTTGAAGAATATAAATAAGATATAATGTATAGAATGTTACTTGACTTATTAACCTGAATCTGATGTTTGATAGCTACAGATAAGTTAGTAGAATAGCTTTGAGTTTTTTTTTAACTTTTGTGATTTGTTTGCAGTTTCTGTATAAAATGTAATTACTTGGGATATAAAGCTTTAAATTCTTTCTTCTACTTTGATAACTCTTGAGGATAGTTTCTGCTACTAGCTCAGAATTTGTTTTGATATAAACTCAAACTGAACACTTTTTTTGATGTCTTATCACAAAGGGTTGTAAGATCATTGAGTTTATAAGCCATACTTTGTTGTTTACTTTTACTTTTATCTATTTGAAGTTTCCGTTAAGTCTTTCCAGAAATTCTGTAGACTTTCTAATATTTTAGGTTTCTCTGATTTACTTCCTGGAATGGATATCATGGTAAAAAGCTCAAGAATTTTTTGCCTAATTATCATGAGTTGTATCACTTAGAATTCCTGTTACTAAGTTTGTTAAGAATGTATTTTAAAATAAAACCTTACAGAATATTTACCTATAAATTTTCAGATAATTCCCTTAGGTGTTGCATTAGTGATGCAGCAACTGGATTTCTCTAAAAATTTCTTCTTTAAGTAATAACTATCACCTGAAGTTTTTTATTTGATCAAGTTTTTGATTCAGAATAAAATGTAAGGATTTGTGATCTGCTTGTTTTAACAATCATATTAAAGTGATAGAATGATTGTGAATGTTGATAAATAGAATCATTGAATTATGTCTGATAATGATTAACATTGAACATCTTTGATTTCCACCTTCAACAAAGATTGGTTTGGTTTGATGGCATATCAACCATTGTAGGTGATTTAATGCTAAATCCATTTTTATACATATAAACAGTTCTATTCCAAACAATTTAGTTTAGAGTAAGTACAGTTTCAATGTCAAAAACAGTTCTTTTTCAAACAATTCAGTTTAGCATACAAAAACAGGTCCATTTCAAACCATTCAGTTCAGGATAAGTATGCAGGTTATATGTCAAAACAGTTCTATTTCAAGCAGTTCAGTTTAGCATAAGAACATAGGACTGTTTTGACATTTAAACTATCTTAACCAACACAGTTTAGTTCTATTTGACCCATAGATAGGACCCTATAAGGTGCTTCCACTCTTGGTCAGAGTGAACCTGGGAGTGATGGCAATGAAGGGGTACTCCACATTCCTCAAAGCTCCAGCATTACTGGAACCTCACCATCAGATTGTATAGTGTCATATCTAGAACACTCGTGTGTGTGTGTGTGTGGGGGGTTCTTACTCCTCTGCAGAGAAGCAGCCGACTGGGCAATTCAACAAAAAATAGAATTTTTTAATATGAATTTATCTATTGGAATTTACACTTATCAAATCCTTTACATTAGCGCCCTCCCCTACACCTTGGTGTAGTAGCTATCGAAAAGGAGCCTTCGGGTTACCCTCGACTATGGTCGCCAACTTTACTTACTTATAATAGTTAGCAAGCTAGATTAACAGACCATTACTCATAAATTTGATTCTCACTGGGTATCCATATTTCTGTCCTTGTACCATAACAAGCTAAGTAAATAACTAAGAGCACTTGATGTTGTGTAATGTTAGTAAGCTTGGCTAGTAAACCATTATTAATGAATTTGATTTCCACTGAGTGCTCCATACTCCTAGCCTTAGTAATTACCAACTTGTAAAATCTACACAGTCACAATATCATAGAAACTTACTTGACAGGGATGTTTGTAGTTATTGTTTTATTCTAAGAACCAACATTGTAAGTTACCAAATCTTCTATCTCTGATGCTAGATCATAGATACATGTTATCCCAAATTGAGATAGAAAATAAATTTGATTTTAACTAGAACAATATATTCTTTTACCCTTGCGATTTATCAAATTTGTTAATAAATCATTGGATACAAATATCATTTTTCTCTATGAAACTATTTTTTCCTGAAATGAAAGTTTTTACTTAGAAGCAGAATTAAATTAGAAATTGAAAAGTAAACATTGTATTTCTGTCAGTTGTTTTTATTTTGAAAATTTTAAAAGATAAATAACTTTATCTGTCTATATTTCTGAGATGAAGCATTGTTATTATTCTCTACACATTGTAGACTGCTACACTCATCTTGGTTGCTATACTCACAATGTTTTGACCATCAAGTGCCTTTTGTCATACTTGATAACCTTCCTGGAATTCAGAAGTATGGTTGCAAGAATATCAAAAAACCATAATCAAAGAAGAGACAACAAGATCAAGCATAGATGATCACATATGGTGAGAAAAGGGAAGCCAACAGCCTCTACAGAATGAAGTCATAATAATAATCATTCAAAAATTAGAAAACATAAAGAATCAACAAATATGCCAGGCCATAATGACCTCTCGAGTAGGTCCTGTATAGAGAAAAATACAATCTGAGAACCAGTAATTAGGAAAGAGAGAATAGATAACACCAGAAATAGAAATAACAATTCATATCAAAACACACCAAGCAGAAAATAGAGACATGAGGTTTATAAGTTCCCAAAATTCAACCTAAATTCTTCATCTGGAAACATGGCTGAGAGGATTAAGACATCAAGTCAAATATTATAACAGACTAACAATGGAGGTTATAAGTTCAATCTTTGGTCCTAATTCCAGTAGTGGGGAAAAACAAAGAGTAGCTGATGCAAGATACCTCCAAGGCATTGATGGCAGAATAAGAATAGTCTATTCTTGTGATTTAAATAAAGAGTCAAGTTCTGAATTCCTGGAAGGTATGACAAAAGGTACCTGAAGAAGGCCGTAAATTACAGCAGCCAAAACATTGTGAGTATAGCTACCAAGATTAGTATAGCAGTTCAAACTTTGTTGTGATTAATGACTGATGTATTTTCAATAAGCAGTTGACTTTTGATATATATGCACACACTTGTATGTAATTTGCATGCTTTTCAGGGTTTGAAGTAATTATATATTATTAGGGGAAAGTGTATTCAGAAGTACACAAGTATGGACATTCAAAACCACATTACATTCACATGTATATAAGAATGTATTGAAAAGTTCTCTGCCTGACCAACAAAGAAAAGACCTACATTCATGAAGTATATGAGAAGTGAGTTTAATGTAATGGTTATCATTGTAAGAAATGGAATTGACAACTTTAGTTTAAATTCTAGTCATGGTTGTTTGTGTTTTACTTATCTCCAATATCTTTGGGAAAGGCATAAATCCATCTGTTCTCTCTCTCTCTCTCCCCTCTCAGTTATGAGTAAACAAGAACAAGGTAACTAGTCTAAAAGAAGGAAAACTGTATTCTTCTTGAAGATTGATTTTGTGCCACATCCTGCACCTGTCAGAAGGATTGGGCAAATACATGTATTTATGAAACATACATGCTATTCCAAATATTTATTTTTAAGTTCAAAACACTTGGCACATTGTTTTTAAAATTTCTTTAACTTTTTAAAAAAAGATTAATTTAAATTAGAAAAACAACAAAATTGCTTCCTTTCTTGGTTGAGCTGAGAACTTTTTAGCACTCTTTGTAATATATGAAATGGCAGGGAGACAAATATTACTGTTATCTCTTCCTCTCGAGCTGTATGGTCAAAGACAGTAATAGCTTGTATATTGTGTATCTGCCTATTATGTTCCTTGTGAGAAAATGACTCTGACTCTGGCATAATCTAGTTGTCAAGTAAAATCAATATTGAATTTTCTTTCAATTCAAGATATTGCTGAAGAGCTTTGCTTGTGTGGCTCTGTACCTTAGTTGTTATATTTCTTTGCAAATGATAGAGACTAGGATTGATTGGAAATCATTATACTTCTCAGATAGAATCTCTTAAGAAAATTTTTTCTATTTCCCCAAAGTTTAAAAAAAATGATTGTATTTAATTTTTAATTTATTGATTTTTGTATCATCAGATAATTATTTGGTTTGGTTTGGTTTGGTTTCTTTGTTTAATGCCATATCAATCTTCATGGGTTATTCAATGCCAAAGACATCCTTGTAGAAGAAAAGTAGTGGTACTATTTAACTCTTAGCTGGCAAGATAAGGGGTTCAAATTTTTTCTGAGGGTATTAATCAAAACATGAACGTAATAGCATGGCTGGAATTCAAATTCACTTACTACAATGTCACAGTCTAGCATGTTAGTCTCTATTCCATGAGAACTCACTCCCCAGATGGCTATCTCAGTTGTTATAATACTCAACTTGAGGTTACAATATTTGCATTTTAATCTTGGGTGATAGATTTGGTTATGCTTTTAACTCAGAACAAATCGTTGAGTATAATTGGTACAAGATTGATAAACTATTGATATTGTTACTTATATTATTTTCAATGAGGCCACCAGAAGGAAAAATTTTAGTTGCTTATTCAATGTAATTTTTGGTGAATAAGCTTCACTTACCTTGTTCTAGAATTGAAACTTAGATCTTGTCAACAGTCTATTCTCTTTGTGCTTTTTAATTATCATGTACCCTCCCATCTTCTTTATCTATATATATTCTTCCCTGCTATATATGTGGATTTTTTTGCTCATACATAGTTTAAGGCAATAGCAAATATACTGTGAGATCATCAAATAATTAAAAAAAACAAAAAAAACTTCTTCAGGTGCATATTATGTCAAATTTCATCTCACTGCAATTTGTTCTTGGTGTGCATGTACAGTTAATTCAGTGAATTTTAATATCTACAAATGAGACCAACCATTAGGGTAGAATTTATAATATTTATCTATTACTAGATTATTCATGAACCCATGGGGTTTCTGTTGTAATAATGGTCCATAATGACATTAATGCTTCTAATTAGGAAGGAGTGAAGGATTCTAATTAGCATTTCATTGTTATCTTCATTATATCAAGAATTTGGATGATTAATGCCCCACAAAATTATTGAAAAGTGTACTAGAAATTGCTTTATTTTCTATGTTAGAGCATTTAAAATGTATTGGCTTAATATAAATCTTGCTATAATTTTTGTTGGATTACAATTACATGCAAACAAACATCATGAGAATGTTATTAATATATACATATTATATTATTATATTTAGTCATGAATTTAATCTCTGGGTCGGGTAGAACGTAAAAGTTATACTCTGGTTCACTGGTAGAGACAGACAAGTAACATCTCAAGAATGAATTAACTATGAAGAATGAATTGAGATGAAATATCCTCTAAACATAGACAGCAGAATGTGAACAATTTATTCCTACAGAGTGAATAAAGGATTTGGTTTGAAATTTACACACTATCATAGAAGTATGATAGAATGCTTACTAAAAGCTGTCATACGAGACAAAATATGTAAATCACAGTTGATCTTATTTTTCAACACAAAATTGTGATATTCAGTAAAGTTTTAAAAAGTATCTGGTTGTAGCTTGAACAAAAGTTTCTTTTCATGGAGAAAATCCATAATGTTTAGCATCAACAAAGATGTTCATTTTTATCATTGATAACATATTTTCTACACTGTTTATTTATCAACATTATTAATTTATATATAATGACTATAAATGTATCTGTCTTTAATCTTTAGTGATCTTTAGTGTTGTTTTTTCTGAGATGGAAAAAAAGAGTATTCCAGGTTAAAAACACAGTAAGGATAATTCAAAGCCTAACCCTTTTAGACCTTATTTTTCCAATGCAGGTTTCATTGGGGAATGAGAAAACTTTTGGTAAATGGAGTGGCTTTGATCCATTTACCAAAACTTTTCTCATTCTTCAATGGTCTAAGAAAGTTTGGCTTCAGATTACCCTTACCATGCTTTTAACCTGGACTATTTTTATTAAGCGTGCATGAGAGTTTCCAATATTTTCTCACAAAGATTGATATCCCATTAAACAAAGAAACCTAACCTAAACCAACATTTTCTATTTAAAAATGGTTTTCTAAGTGTATTCAGTTGTTAGTTTTCAAGAAAGAGATCACTGGAAACTTTTACACATGCTTAATAAAATCAACTGTGATTTATATATTTTGTCTAATATTGTACTAGCTTTTAATATTAATTTTTAGAATTTTTGTTTTGAAAGGATGTTTTATTTTTTGTGGGGAGGATGTCCATTAAAAATATTTACCCAAGTTAACCAAAAGAAAACAGCATTTACCATCTTGGTGTTTCTGAACTGAAAGTTATTCATGTTCCCAGATGTATTGCTTTCTTCTGACTGGTAGAATCTCTACTTGATGCTTTTACTCTTTAGTACATTGCCCTATTTTTATTGTGCACTTGAGTGTGAAGTGTCTGTCCACTGTCAGGCCAACTAATATGACAGCTCTTAGCAAGCATTCTATCATACTTTTCCAAATTAGATGTCCTGTGGAGATCATTGCAGACTGAGTTCGGCAAATAAACAACTCCCTTGTGATCTATTGATTGAGAATATTCAGTGTAGCATGGCGCCTTTTCAACCAACCTTTGCTCTTTACTGTACTTGATCAAAAATTACACATCCCTACTCATACCTTTATCTCTTCTTGATTTTAATTTTTTTTTCTCCCTGCAGGACAACTAGCAATTTTGTCTTTTATCATTTCCTGCACTGTTCAGTCAGGAATATAAGTTTTATGCTAAGTATCGAGATAAACAGTAACAATTTTCATGGTCAAGCAATAACTTACTTCTTTTGTTTCTCTTTTATGATTGCACTGGTACATTTTCTAGTCTTTTGCTTCCAACTCCCTGACTCACTGTCTAGCACTGTGCAATTGTAAGGTTATAAAATTCATTTATGATAGCATAGTGGTTATGGTATGGGGTTAAAAGCTGAAAGATACATAGTTCAATAAATTGTGCATTTAGATTATAAACAATGACCTTTCAAGTTTTACAGCTACAAACTTGATTATTTCTGGTTCCGGAATTTTAAGAATTACAATTTTATCAGTTTGTTTTTTTAATCCCATAAAAGTATTAAACTTACTTTGATTTATATACTCCTTTTTGAAAACATTTTTGAATTCATAACTTTTATTGTTCTTTTGCTAAATTACGTTGTGATATAGGGATTTTTTTTCAGACATTATATAATCATTTGGCATGTATTTTTCATATCTATTATTGTTATTATTATTATCATCAGTCTATGTGAGTTTTTCACACCAGTTTTAATTTATGGTTTTTACTGAATTCTGAGTAACAGAAAGTTGTGGGGTTTGAAGGTTTTTATGCGTCGAGGTCGCCAATGTGGGGTTTGAGGGTTTTTAGGTAGTCAGTGGCTAAGGGCAAGGCTGTGTTGCCGTAAGATATCTGACTCCATATTTTGGTTATATTATTTTACCCCACGTTGACTGGCTGGCGCAATGCCTTGCCCAAAGAAAGTCCAAAAGAAATATACAAAAAGAAAAGATAGAAACAGACAAGAGACGAAAACATTTCTTCCATACTTTCCTTTATTTACTTGGTGAATGGACTAACCAACGCTACGTCCCAAGACACAGCGTGGTGCCCAAAAACACCAGACAGTAAAATCGGTGTTGTCGGTTCGACGTCACTACCCGAAAAAGAGGTCTGTTGACAGAAAACCTGAGTATTTATTTCTCTCTACACCGGCTCCAAATTCGCCACTCCAAAATCCTTCTAATTTTGGCGCAACCGCTCCCCATTGGCTACTTTACTTTTTATTATTTTTCTTTTTTCTGATTTTAAACCGGATGGATGCGTGGAGCCTTATGCGTGGCGACGCGTTTATACATTTTGTATCTGGCAGCCGGCGAGTCAATATCCGGTTGGGAGTTTTACTGTTAATTCCTAAATCCCCACAAAGTCTCCTCAGGTCTTCAGGGCTCTTCTAAGTATTCTAGATGATCTTAGCAGTTATGTGGTTTGGATCTTGTTAAATTTGGAAAATAATCTGAAAATTCACTGTATATTTTAGTTAACTAGGTAAAAAATATTGTTTTTGCTTTGAACAGCACTAATATAGAAGTTATCAGAATCCAATTTCCACTTTAAAATAACCATATATATATATGAATTATCTAGGAACCTCCTGATGCCATTGGACATGTCCATCAGAATGTGTTCCAGAAATTCTTTTAAACTCTGAGAATGTTTATCTCTGTTCCAAACATTTAGCAAATGTGTATGATTCTTATTTTATAGTATCATGATTTGCCATGAACTACAGCAAAGGATTTTATTTGCCCTGATTTTTCACTTGTAAAGCCTTAGCTCATCTATAAATTGGGTTAATGGACCTTACTCAGTAAGAAACTTGCAGCCTCTAATTGAGTATTTTAATCATTGAGTTATACTTGCATATTGGTTGAATTTTGAAGACCTATTTTTTTCCCTTTATGTCAACCTATATATAATAATTTTGTAAAGTTAAAATTCAAACATAATGAGAAGAACTAAAAGAAATTCACAGTTTAAAATATTAATTTTATAAATTAATGATTTTGTGATTGTAAATCAAAGGTTGATCTATACAAAGAGGTGCTGAAAAGTTCTCAGCTTGACCTAGAAGGAAATAACCTAGAGTTATGAAACATACTATTATTTTATATATTTATCCTGTACTTAAACACCCTTGGCACATCATTTTTTAAGTTTCTCTAATCTAATTTTAAAAAATATTAAAAGAAAAAAGCTAATTCTTTTCTTGGTTGGGCTCAGAACTTTTCTGTACCCCTTTCTATATAAGATTTGCCCAGTCGGCTGGGGCTTTAGAATACACAGACTGCACCTCTGCAGAGGGGTAAAACCTCCTCCCCTACGAGTGTCTTGGATATGACACTAAACAATCTGATGGTTTGATTCCAGTAATGCTGGAGCTTTGGGGAATGTGGAGTACCCCTTCATTGCCATTGCTCCCAGGTCCACTCTGGCCATGTCTGGTAGCACCTGATAGGGTCTTATATATGGGTCAAATAGACCTAAACTGCATACTTATGCTAAACTGAATTGCATGAAATAGAACTGCTTTTGAAAATTGAACCTGTACTTACGTAATACTGAATTGTTTGAATTAAGACTGTTTGACTAAACTGAATAGCTCGAAATAGAAATGTTTTTGACAATTAAACTGTGTACTTATGCTAAACTGAATTGTTTGAAATAGAACTGTTCATTTATATAAAAATGGATTTGGCATTAAATAACCTACAAAGGTTGATATGCCATAAAACTTAAACAAACAAACAAACAAATCTATATAAGATCAAACTATATACTAGTAGCCACAGTATCTACTCAATAATATCAAATTTTACCATAATTATTGAATTGTCATTAATATTTCTAGGCCTTGGAAATTTTTGAAACTACAAAGGAAACTTTGAATTTCAGGATGTGCCTTTTCATTTGAATTTCTTTCTATCTAGTTTTTTTTTTTAACATCGAATGCTTTCTGTATATAAATTGTATATCTTCTCTGGATGCAGTCCATGAGTAATTTAGGAAGAATTAACCTTTGAACCATCACCATAAACATTTTATGATGAGTAATCCTTTCAGAAAATGACTAAAAAGAAAAAATGGCTACAAACTTTCATAGATATTTTGAAAAAATAAGGATGATCCTAATTCAAAGTGGATATTTCTTCTGACAGATTCAAAGAAATTTCATGCATGTCAAAAGAGCTAATTTTCTTGCAAAATGACTTCTGAATTCTTTGTTGACAAAGGTTTTATTACAATATCTATTGATTACAAATGCACATCATATATTTTTTAAAATAAATTTTATTATATTAAAGATTCTGTGTAATTATATGAGTGTTGAATCACAAACTGTTTCCCTATTATTTTTAATTTGATTTTTTTACATTTAGTTTAGATTCTGTTTTAATTTTTAGGAAATTATTTTTTTCTATGTGCTAGTTTAATGTAAGTTCAATACAAATTTGATAGCTATAAAGTGCTAACGACGATGATACACACCTTTTCATAGTACAAAGAGAAACATACTAAAGAGTTTGATTCTCTCTGGCATGAATGGTAAGTAGTAATTATCTCACTGTATTCATCTTGGTAAAAAAACAAAACAAACAAGGATTTGGTAGTTCTTATTTGCAAGAATAACACAGAAGAATTTAATTTCTTGTCTACAACTATTATAGATTTGTTTGTAAGACAACAAAATATTCATAAGTTTCCAACCAGATATGTAATCTATTGGAGTTTCTTGTATGCTATTTTTATATCATTTGATAAGCATTGGCCACTCAGAGTGATGCTTGTTGACTGCTAACAATGGCCAACTGAATTTAGGCTATGATTCCTTGAGAAAGAGATGAATATGATATAAATAATCTTAAAAACCCAGTGGGACACAGGCCTATCGTGACACTGTGCAAAGAATCTTGGTGCCCTTGTGCTAACCTGGGTGATCTTTGGAGAACCAAAGATTGAGGCTCTACCTGTCAGCAGTGATATGAAGAGGAGAGCCCTCAAAATAGGCCTTTTAATTAAAATGCCATTTCCACTACCCATAGTACGCTTCAGACATGCAATTGTTTTCTAATATAAAACCAAAATATAAAAGAACCTCATTATTTTTTCTTTCTCTCTCTCTCGCCCTATCCACTTTTGCCCAGCAACTATTTTTAGATTGATATCAGAGTGTTTAGACCATTGAAAAATGGTACTTGATGTCAGTTCCAGGTAGTTGTTGAGCTAGAAGTGAAGGGTTTATTTTAGAGATAGAAAAATCTTTGATATCAAAGATTAAAATCTATGGAAGCACTGATATGCAAATATATAGCTGATGCTTAAACTGAAGAAATTATGTAAAGGTTTGTGAAGTTTTTATTTTTATACCATAGATAGCTATAATGTATGTTTTAACTTGCTAGCAATATACATGGTGATAATAATGTTTGTGTGTCTGTAGATAGGTGTATTTACTGACAATCTATAGTGTTGGGATAGATACAAAATAAATTACTAAAGGCTAATAAAGTTAATGAGTACATTTTTGTTAATGTGTCCAGATTATATCTATAGCCTGTGGTATCAGAATACATGTGTATTATTAATTGTACCTCCAAGAAACCATACTATATAACAGGAGAAAGATTACTAATACAAGCTGTGGCAGAAATATCTCCCACATTTTAAACTGTCATCTATGTGGTGCAAGTGGCTATGATAGCTCCTCCTAGCTAATGTGTCTTATCATCTTTTTTATCTTTTTTTGTTTTTCAAATATGATTAGTTATAATCATTGCTTGGACCAATGTTACATTTTTTAAGACTTATGAATCTGTAATTGCTACACAGAGAGCTTTTCATGCTCCTTTCATGTTGCATCAGAATGATGCTATTCTGGATAAATTTTTCAATCCAAAGCAATATTGATTTTCTATCCAAAACAGCATCATTCCAATGTAACTTGAAACGAGCACAAAAAGCTCTCTGTATAACAATCACAGATTTACCAGTCTTAAAAAACATTTCAACCGCAAACATGGTGTGCATCAGTCCAAGCTATGATCATAACAAATCATATCTGGGGAAGGGGGAGTAGATATTTGCTAAATGAGCAACCATTACCACTTGTCTAAGTTTACTTGCACCACACAAATGACAGTTTAAAATGTGGGAAGCATTTTTATCACATCCTGTATAATGATGCTGACATTTTATTCTATGTGCTAGGTTATCAATCATATAATTCATTTTCATATTGCCCTAAAACAACAAAAATATCTCTAATTACCTTCTGTTCCTAACAAAACTAAAAATGTAAACCTTTTATGGGTTTATTTCTCAATATTAACCTTGTCTTTCTCCTCTATTTTAAAATTCTTACTGTTTGTATATTTCTTATCATTAAAGCTATGTGAACTTCTACTGTCCACCATCTTTCTATTTGTGAATATCTATTCAGTATCAAAACCTTTGAACAGGTGTAATGTACTCTGGTGTACAGGTGCATCAGAACAAATTTTGAACTCTAAAGATGCTGTATACAAAGTAATATGGCTTTACTTTGGTGTATCATCATGTTAGGCTTCATAGAATTGAAAGATGAGAGTATATGGGAATACAATACAATGCAATGTCTGCCTTGTCTTGACCATCAATGAAGTGATAACTGCGAGTTGATATTGTGTTATTTATTTAAATGTTCAAATAAAAAGAAAACTTTACATTAAAAATTATTGCTGTCACACTTAGAGTGTTCAAAAACATTTTTCACACATATAAACAATTTTCACAAAACCTTTTATTATTTTAGATATTATCAGAAAAAGTAAGATCCCTACCTTTGTTTGAAAAATATCAATGTAATTTAGCAAAACACACCTACACAGAGTTGCCTTGCCATGCAATAAATTACAAAGAACAAAATGCAAGCAAGCACAACATAATCTAATAATGATAATTTTATTAACAATTTGCTCTCAACCAACCAATGGCACACCAATGTGCAAGTTTTTCCCTTATGATCAGTTTCTCAACTCAATCTTATATACTCTTCTTCACTTGTACAACATCTTAACATCTTTTATCATTTTGTTTTGATAATTAACTGCAGTTAGATCTTCTGCTTTCAAAATTATGAAGTCAAATAAGCTGTAAGGAACCAAACCTTTACTTTTTAATTTACAACTGGGAGGTCTTCTGTTTTAGTTTATTCTTGCAGACTTCTTATGTAGCATAGAGCCATAACCATTGTATGCCAGTATATTCAGTTCTGGGCAACTCTCTCCAACAGGAATTATGGCAGTCCCATCATCTCTTCTTCTTTTTCATCTAATCTCCTTTGAATTCTCAATTCTGTAGATCTAAGACTAGTGTCTTCCATTATCATATTGCCTGCTAGTTTATATACACACTATATATTCAACCCCCTCCCTTTCATTTCCTGGATAGAAGTGTTTTTTTTTTTTATCATCTTGTTGGTCTCAAACTCAGATAAAGAGAGGAGGATTAAGTGTAGGAGTAGCAACTTCACCTGGCAAAAATTAGCATTTAACTGAAACCATATCAGTTCCTGTATAATTAGGTTAAAATATACAAAAAATGTTCAGTTTAGAAAACAAAAAGTAATTTTTTTAGACATCTCAAAAAGACCACTTATATAATTTCATGAAAAAATGTTGCAGTAGTTTGATGTATACATTTGTGAGACAGAATGATAGCGAACTTGATGTTTATAAATTCTATATTTTGCCAACATGAAATTGTTTTTGTATTCTTTCTCAATCTATATTTTGTAAATGTGTATAGATTGTTTGAAAAGTAGTTGCTTTTTAGATTTTTAGACAAGTTTTAAAATCAATTACATTCATTTCAAGTCAAAGCATAAAATTCATAAATAGATTATGAATTAAATTTATAAATTTTATCTAATATAACTCTATTCTAAAATTATTACTTGATATATATGTGTGTGTGTATGTATGTGTATATATATATGTATGTGTGTATATATATATATATATATATATATATATATATTTAATGGCATGGAAGTTTGTCTGCGACCATAAGTTTCATGAAGTTTTACAAACAACAATCATCAGGCAGATAGCACTCTCCAAATTATATTGCACTTGGTTTGCCACAAACCCACAAAGTGAAGTAGTGACAACCAATACTGTTACAATATATATATATATATATATATATATATATATATATATATATATATCTTTTTATTTCATAAAGCTAGTGTACCTTTTTCAGTTATAATTTATTTTTCACTAACTTTCTCAGAATTAAAACTGGTTGAATTGTTAATCAACTTTGATCATTTGTTTAGCTTTCCTTTTGGCATCTAACGATCACACTTTGATGGAAAAGTTATGATAAAGGAAAAGAAAAAATATTCATGTTCAGTTAATGATGTTCTTATTACAGTCATTTCTTTCTTCCTTGGTAATTTCCTCTCTCAATTTCTCCAATTCAGTGTCTACTTACACCTCACTGCAGATATTAATACCAACCAAACTTTTCACACAAAACCTCCCCTTTTGCATCTTTATTTGTGTTCAGTGACTTTGGTGTCACTTCAGTGATTTTCATGTTAAGTTCTTCTCTGAATCTGGGTGTGTGACGTTGCTTGCTTCACTTAGAATCCAAATAGAACTCTTTTTAATAAAGTATCACTGGCTGTGAGCCATCTTCTGAGATGGTAAAAGATGTAAATAGAATGAAATAAGCATTGGAGTTAGAATAGTTTTTCATTATTCTTTTAAAGGTCTGATGGAATCGTTTTCCTCTCTCTTAATACTTCTGTCTCTTTTAATAGTCATAAATAGTCATAATAAGATTGTAAAAACTATAGAGGATGTTTCCTATTATCTACTGTATCAGAAGGGTGCATACTATGTAATTAACCATCATGGTATTGTTTAGGGCAATGGAGGTTACTTGACAGTGTACTTCTCTCCAACTAACTCGCAATAGGTTGTACTACATTACATGTTTACAAGCTGGAAGGAATGATTCTTGATTTTACCTATTATTGCCTCAGCTGGAGTTTGGACTCTGATTTCCAATTTAATTGGCTACACTGTCAAATTACTTAAGACACTCACACCTTTAAAAACTATAGTAGTAATAATAATAAATAACACTGATCAACATTGTTTTTGGTACCAAGAGACAAAACACATTTTAAAACTAATTTGATGGTGCTGATTCCAAAAATGATCTTAGTTTTCCATGGTTAGGTATCATTTTTGTTGTACTGTAATTGCTCATTTTTTGAAAAAAAGATCAATTCATGACCTTTGCTGACTACAAAATTTAGTTAATATGGTTTTCAGGTAGGCCAAGCAGTTTGTCAGTCATTTTAAATAAACCATTTTTATAAGAAAAAACTGTTTTTGAGTAAAAAAAATCTAAAATAGAAGTATCAAATTTTTCCAATTTATCACCAAAATTCAAATCAACTGATAAACTTTATCACTTTAGTAAACCTGATAATTAAGGTAACATTAAAAAAAAAATCTTTTGATGATATTCATAGATTTATCTCATCACTTTTGTCCCTTTACTATGGAAGGAAACCAAGCCCATTGAGAGCTTTTGTTTTCACAATTGGAAAGAAACTCCAACAAAAGACACATTGATTGAATGCATTTATTCCATTGTACATGATGAACATCATGAAAATGGTTTCACCATAACATCAGGAAACTCATTAAGGATGATGAATTTGTTAATTCAATGAATGACTTGGAATTACATGCTAGGACATTGTTGATGTGGAGAAAAAATTCTTTGGCATGTGCCGAGCCAAAAACTACAAGGAGTTAATGGAAAAGCTGTTGAAAAATCTACTAGAAATAGGCCCTAATATGAGTATTAAGGTTCATTTTTTACATTGCCACTTAGATAAATTTACTGATAATTCTGGCAATGCGAGTGATGAGCAAGAGAATGATTCCATCAAGATATCAAAATAATGGAAGAGCGCTACTAGGGAGGGTCGGACAAACAAATGATGGCTGACTACTGCTGTAGTATCAAAAGGGACTCAAATAACATTGAATGTGACAGAAAATCAAGAAAGAGAAATTTTTTACCAAAGTTCTTATGTTCATAATGGTTTTATTTGTTCTGTTAATTTATTAAATGATTTGATGAAAATATTTGTTGGTCTTCGTATATTTATTCAATCATGTTATTTTTAAAGAATTAGGGTCTGATTGTTATTGCAAAAATAGTATTTCTCAATAAGCAGACCAATATTTGTGGTTTAAATATGAATTGAGAGGTTTCTAAGATTTTTCTCTGAGAAATATTGCCATTGGTCAATATCATATATACAAAAAAATAAAAAAAATAAAAAATTCTTTTTTCCAAAAATGAGGCATTTCTGTACAGCAAAAACCATAGCTAACCATATAAAAGTAAGGCCATTTTCAGATTCAGCCCCCTCAAATTAGCTAAAAAAGATTTTTGGTGTCTCAAAACCATTTCAAAAGTTATTTTTTTTGTTGACCACTATCGTAGAACTGATAGAAGCTCTACTTTTGAGAAAGAAAAAGCAGAAAGAAATTCCCTTTATGATAATGTATAAAACTTATAATTATTCTTTTACATAGTGTTTTATGCCTTTACTAATTGATATATCCACTATGTAAAAATCCTTATTCTCCTTAATCTTCAAGAGCTTAAAATATAATATTCCTTGTGAAAAATATTCTGCATTTATTTTGTAAAACTGTGGGTGTGTTAAAAAAAAAAGTTACATTATCTGTAAGTTTTTGTTGTGACAAGGATATTCTAACATTTTTTAAAATTTTGCATTAAACCTTTTTTTTAATTTTTTTTTTTTTTTTACCTCAATTGCAGTAGAATCTTTAATGGATCTGTAGGTAGTAAACTTGTGAGAGTAGTTCAGTGTTTTAGCTAGTATAGTGAAATTTTTGATGGATGAATATTTCTCTTTGTCACATTGGCAGAATTAGATGGAGTATTGGATGAACTGAAAAGTTTCTATTTTTGTTATAAGATTAATTTAATTTCATTAAAAAAGATGACTTTTAACTTTGACAGCCAACGTATCAACATAAGTAAGGGAATGCTCTACTATGAGCTCCTTTCTCAAGAACTTAGTGATTGATTCAAACAAGTACTGCTGCCATTAAAACCCTAACCCAATTGAAAGAAGTAATCAACAAGAAAAAAAAAAAAAAGAATAAAATCTCCACACGAATAAGTTAATAAAAAGGGTATATAGTATTCCACCAGGATAATGTTAGACTTCATATTTCTTTGGTAACTTAACAAAAATTACCACACCATATTCAGCAGGTATTGGATCTTTGTATTACCATTTATTCTGATTTTTTCAAAATTCTCTTAATGAAAGTAGAAAGGTAAAATGTTATTCTGGAAGGAATTATAAAGTTGCTTGAAAGATGACAGTGGAACAGAATGGTAAATATATTACTAATAAAGTTAATGTTCATGAATGCTTTACTTTTACTCAATAAATGAACTTTTTGACTTACTCAGTATGTATATAGGTACAAACGTATCAATATATAGATAATAATAACTGAAGTTGGTCATGATGGCGACATAATGATAATCCTAATGATGATGTTGGTGGTAGTTACTAATTGTAATAATAGTAATAATATTGATTGTAATGATAGTAATAACATATTTCTTTTCTGTGGTCCCAATTAAAGATGGCTGTTGGCTGTTATCCAATAAGTAAATAACTGGTGCTTGGTCTAAGACTTGTTACTTTGATATAATTGAGATGCCTGGTTGTCTACCCACCATTATTAAAAGCGCATTAAAAGATTCACATCAGAAAAATTAACAATAAAGTAACAGATATTTGTGTTAGGAGATATTTCAGAAATAACTGACTTGAATGCTGCTATTGTAGGAAAAGAACTTGCTCCAGAATCTTTGTAATGGTTTGTAAGGCAAGCCAGAAACATGATCAAAATTTTCTTTTGGTACCTCCATATTCTTTAGATTCTGGCTTACAAATTAACATCTAACAATAACTATTGAGTAGAATTGTGGTATACTTTGCAAGATGTAATATATATATATATATATATATATATATATATATATATATATATTATAAAAAGAAAATTAGAAAAAATACAAATCTCTTCGTGGACCTATCTTAAAAAATATATCTTTATTCTTTTTTTGGACCTACAACAAACATTTTATATATATATATATATATATATATATATATATATATATATATATATATATATATATACACACACACACACATAAGGGTAAGTCGAGTTTTTCAATATTTTGAAATGTGCTAGTAGTTTGGAGTATGCATATTATGTAAACAAAGCAGTTTCCACATTGGTAGGTACCCACATAGTAGTTGGTGTACTGACACATTGTGCATTGCTTCCCTCCATGTAGGATTTGAAAGCTGCATAGATGAACTTGAAATGTAATCTAATTTGGGAACTTATACTACACCGTACAGTATGGTTCAAGAAATTTTGTTTGGGTTACAAAATCAAGCAAGTTCAAATCAGCATAAAATCATGGATTCAGAGGCCATTTTCCAAACCTTGGAGGCAAATTTAAGAAGTAGCACTCAGAGAGCATCAGGCGAGATTGGTATCTCATAGTCCAGTGTGATTCATCACCTTCATGGCCTTGGCAAAAGCATCCAGAGCTGCTGAATATGCCTCACATTACCCAAATATGGCAAAACTTTTGACTCACCTGTGTGTGTGTTTGTGTGTGTGTGTGTGTTTGCAATTTTACAAAAATAATTTAAGTAGTTATAGTTACATCTTCATAAAAATTAATATAGTGATTTAGTTATTTTTTACTTATGTGGTAGTTTTGCAAACAAATTAATCTGAGATTCATAAGTGTATCAAAATATATTTATTAGCTTATATAATCAATATTCATGAAATATTTAATTCTATAATAATCAAATAAAAAGTTTTAGTGTTATAAATTTACATAATTGTTTTATTAATTTATAATGAAATTATTTGAAAGTATAACTAAATAATTTCTTCTCAGTAAAATAAAAACACATTGGATTTCAGTAAATGATACATTGTTTAGAAAATGATACATATGAATTTAAAATTAGAGATTATTTTTCAAACAAGGTAATATATGAAAGTGGGAAAGGATAGTTTCATTTTTAATGAAAGGTTTTACAATTTCTAAGGTTTAAAAGCTGATGAAATACCAAGGAGCAGTGAAAATAAAACTGTTCAGATTTCTTTCATCTTCAATTCAGTTATTTAGATTTGATTCCTTGTGAGTGGTATTTATACTAACATTCCAACTTTTACATCTGTGTACTTGTGCATGGATACATAAATGAAATGAAAGTTTTAGTTCCAGATTGACAGAAGGCAATGGCAAATCACAGTTGTAAATGATACATCACATGATATTACATTTACCATTTGATATATTTAATTATTAAATGATTGATTGATTTTAATGTCATGTTAAACCATCTAGAGCAATTTTATTCCTAGAGAATATGGAATTGTATTCATTGTACATTTATATTTACATTTTTTTGTGTAGTTATTTCTGAAGAGTTTTTTGCACAATTATGATATCAAGTATTCTTATCTATTACAAATAATTTGCACACAATTGTATGGTTTCAAGTATTCCTATCTATTACAAATAATTTGCACACAGTTGTATGGTTTCAAGTATTTCAATCTAATACTACTTATTATACAGTTTTAAGAAATTATTTCTATCTAATAATAATAATTTGTTTGCACACAGTTTAAGTGACTAACAATAATCCTTAGTAAACAATTATAGCTTCAAGTAACTATTTACAATTGAAATAATTTATAGCTATATGGTATCAAGTATTCCAATTCAATGATTAATTTTTAAAAGGGTCTATTTAACCTATAGATGAGACCCTAACAGGTACTACCACTCTTGAACAGAGTGGACCTGGGAGTAATGGCAATGAAGAGGTACTCTACACTCTCTAAATTTCCAGAACTGTAGCCTCACCATTAGATGCAGTTTAGTTTCATTCCCAGGACACCTTTTTTTTTTTGAAAGGGGGTGTTACCCTTCTGTTGGGGATACAGTCAGTGTATTCTAAGCCCTTCTGACAGAGCAGTAAATTATCAAAGTGCTGCATGATCTGTTCTGATCAGGTGAATGTTAAAATAATCTTAAGTTTTAAAGTATTTACTTAAAGAAAACTTCAATAATTTTACCTGTTAAATTCCATTGAAAACAAGTTAGTTTTAGAGATTTTAGGATTGTAGATAGATTGAACTTACATTTTAATCATTGTTGTAATAGGCATTGGCTACAAATTCTACTGAAATTGTAGTAAATTTCAATCAGAGCATTTGTTGAAAAATGACGTGAATTTTACTTTGAATGATGATTGCCATCATTATAATCTTGAGACTGGCATTAGGCCCAGATTCTTGCAAAACAATGATATATCCTTAGAACAACCTTTCTTTGGATTTTAGCCAAGGAATCAGTTTGGGAGTAATGTATTTGGGCATACAACTTTACTGTGCGTGAAGGTTTTATTTGCAAATTTTAAAAGCTTTGTGAGCAAGATTTCAACACAATGTGGATAAAAACTGTCAATTCTTTTTGTCAAGGCATTGATTTCTATGTAAAAAGCAATCAAGAATATTCTTTTACATACAGTCAGCCTGGTAGAGCCATAATAACAATCACAATATCTGTGCACATTGAATACTTTAAGAGTGTCGATACTTTATCAATAAAAAGATAGTCCACAGATAATGTTCTAGCATTCTTTTTTCTATCCATGCTTCTTCACCTCACCAGGCTCTAAGTGTGTGAATGTGTACCTACTGAAGAAAATCGCACTTTGTGATCATATATCTGTACTGTACCCCCCACTATCAGCAATCTTTTTTCCTTTTTTCTTTTTTAATTTACAACTATCATATAGAGTAAGACTAAACATTTACCATCAAAATATATCTACTCACACTCGCTGATCTTGGAGTAGCACTGTCTGAAAGATTAATTTTGTATGTGATTCTATAATATATATATATATATATATATATATATATATATAAATAATGATCTATCACTACTACCCTTGGGCACTTAGAAATGTGAACACACGGACACGCTTGTTTGATACCAAGCAAACTAATATCATCTTTTTTTATTTCTTATTTTTTCTTTTTATTTTCTATACTGCCACTTAAAAGCTGTTTTTTTTTTTTTTTTTTTTTTTTTTTTTATCTTTGATAGTATTTTATTGGTGCTAAGTAGAAAATTGCTATGAGTAAGTTAAGTTTCATTTATAGATAGATATATTTCTAGATAAGTATTTGTATATCTATCTTCTTACTATTAATCATTTTTATTATTCTATTAGTTTGAGTGTGCTCAGTCAGTATATTTTGAGCGTCAGTAGTCCGTTCAGGTTTCAGATGCTAAATTTTCTGATATACACCTCCTCTTCCCTGTATTTCAATTATCATTTTCTTAGAAATAAATACATTTGTGTCCTTGTAAAACTTGCACTACCTGGATGTTATTGATATCTATGTATCTTTTGTTTATTTTCCAATTCATTGCTGAGGTATCATTTCTCATTTACCTTTCTTTTAAACCACATTCCTATGATTTGCAAATGAGATGTTTGTTGAGATAAATTTTTGCTATCATAAATTTAAGAATTCATGTATATACACAAGGAGGAGTGGTTAATTTTATTTGTACCCAATTATAAAAGGAAGGGTATTTTATTCTAGTTTAAGATCACTTTTCCTTTCCTACATAGGTTTGTTATAAGAAACCATAACTCATCATATATAAATAAAACTACAATGAATTGGTTTTCTTTTTAATAATACAGTTCAAGGGCAATAAAAATTAATTTAGTAGATTTTGTAAATATCTATGTGCAAAAATTTCCAGAGCATGTGTGTGTACATGTATATATATTTATTTTGTTGGATTTAGTTACAGTTTTCCCAGATATATATAGTTATACATTTTCATACTGTCAAATTTAGTTACAGTTTACACACACACACACACACACACACACACACACACACACACACACACACACACACACACACTTTATATATATATATATATATATATATATATATATATATATAGTCATCCACAGACAGATCTGTTTCATTCTATCAGAACTCATCAGTGTGGCTGTTTTTGTTGTCTTTTTATAATACTATGAATTAAATCACTAATTTTTAAAAAAGAGGAAAATTTGTATGCATCTAATAATTTGAGGCAATTTTTTTTTTATTAAGTAATCCAGTTGATAAATATATCTGATGATGATGTTTGAAATTGCATATTATGTTTTTGCACTTGGAAAAGTACTTTAAACTTGTGAACATTGAGAGTTTTTCCAAAAACTAAACTTTTCCTTTATGAACATTCTTTTTGTTATACCATGTGTAGATATGCCTTTTTAGATTTCTTAAATACTGTGACTTATTTGATAAATATTTTTGCTATGTTGAATTAGATATAAATATGAGAGAGAGAGATCATCATCATATTATTATTATTATTATTATCATCATAGATAAAATCTAGTATTCAAATAATGAGTATTTTATCCCCACAATTTATTTTCTATTTGATATAACATTCATGAATCGCTTGGCTAAAATAATGGGGATAATACCACAATAGAAAGGCTGAATGGTTGATCAACATGAAGAACGAATTGCAAGGAATTGAAGAAGGACCAAAAGCAGATATACATCTTGAATTCCTAAGAACCCACAAGAAAATTGCAAATTGGAAGACACCAAGCTAAAATAGAATCCATTTCTTCTGGTTTAAACAATTCACAACAGATTAGCTCAAAAACTGTGTAAATGCCTATAAGAGGCAAAAATTAATGAAAGGAAAAACTATCCTGATTCAGATCTGAGAAAGGAACCACTCCAAGTAACTACAGACTGATAACAAGTCTGTCAATGATGCGGAAAATTCTGACCACAGAAGTAAGATGAGAAGTTTATTACTCGCTTGAAAGCCTTGGACTTGTTCCTGAAGAACAAAGGATTCCTCAAAGGAACTGGAGGCACAAATGACCTGTTGTACATAGACCAAAACATTTTAAAAGAGATAAAAACAAGGAGGAAAAATTTAGCTATGGCATGGATAGGCAGATAATATGATCCCAAAACCATGGATATTAGAATGTTTAGATATGTTCAAAATATCTGTGCAAGTAATCAATTTCATCATGAAAGCTATGAAAAACTAGAGTGGAACTAACTATTGTTTACTTGTGAAAATGAAAAACTTTGATATTTCTGAAAAAAATAAATATTGGAAGATATGTTTTAACAGATAAAACTATGAAAGTAAAAATTGGCAACAATTATTCTGAAACAGAATATATCTTCCTGTATTCTTTGGATTCAGTATTAGGATCTTTGTTTTTTATATTTATAAATGATTTACCTTATGATATAAAATCAGAAACAAAACTGTTTGCTGATGATGGGAATTTACTTGTTAGACCATTATCAAAATAAACAACACTGATGGATCTTAATAAATTGTCATATTAGGAAGATATTTGGAAATTAAGATTTAATATAGAAAAATATGAAGTACTACATATTGGATTCAAAAACATTAAATTTGAATATAAATTAAGTAGTAATTTACTAAGCTTTTTGCTTAGATGTGGCACAAGGCCATATGAATGGGGTACCCAATGAGAATTAAACTCACTCATGAAGGTTTGCTTGTCCAGCTTGCTAACCATTACACCACCTGAAAAAAAAAAAAAAAGAAATGAGAAATGCAATCTAGGGGTTGACTTTTTTGCTACATTTAAAGCTAACAATCATATTTTGACTATTGCATCAAGGGCAAATGGAATGATTGGCTGGATGGTTAGAAATTTTATTTCAAGGGACACAAATGTTATTTTAAAAAGATATAAAACCCTAATAAGACCTCATCTAGAATATTGTACTCAGGCCTGGGCTCCAATATCAACACATGGAAATTGTAGTGTAATATTAAGATTAGAGAGCATACAAAAAAGAGTAACAAAAATAATAAAGAAAGTAAAAAAATTAGAGTTTTAGGGAAAGATTAGAGAAATTAGGATTAACTACTTTACTAGAAAGAAGAAGAAAGATGGTCTAATTGAAATTTTCAAAATAGTTAATGGAATTTCTAATTATGGTAGACATTGAACTTGAAATTAACTGTCAAGACAAATTTCAAAAGCTAAGTCTACTAACCAATTGGATTGGATTGTAAGAAAAGAATTTAAGAGGGCATTTTGGGGAACTATTGGATAAATTACTTAAGAGAATCTACTAACCAATTGGATTCTTTTGCTAATAGTGATATATTTTATTCTTTGGAGAAAAAAAACTGTATAAGATCAAAAACAGCAAGAGTGTAAATTTTAAGATAAAATTGGAGGATTTCAGAAAAATGGTAAGAAAAGAATTTAAGAGAGCATTTTTGGGAACTATTGGATAAATTACTTAAGAGAATTTGATCTGTATATAGATTTTGTACTGATAGTGTGTATGTTTTGTGCAAAGATACTTTTTTTTAGAAAGATTAATGTGAGAATATAGTAAAAAGTGGATATGTCGAAGGAGGCATAACAAACAAATAATAACATTTTGAGGACAATACTTAGCAGAAGTTGAAACGCAAAGAGACATTTTCCCTCTACTGTTTGTCATATTGATTATACTGCTAAATTTTATCCTAAGAAAATGCAAAGAAGGATGTAGATTCACAAAATCACAAGAAAAGATAAAATCATCTTATAAATATAGAGGATGTCTAATTTTTAAAAATTAAAAACAAGCTTGAAATCCTAATACAAACAGAATCTTCAGCCAAGACATAGAGGTGGAATTAGGAATTGAGAAATGAGCAATGCTTGAAATAGATTAAAAAAAGAAAAAAAAAAGTAAGAGAAACAGAAATACCCAATCAGGAAAGCATCAAAAAGCTTGGAGAAAAAGAAAGCTACAAATACCTGGGAACATTAGAAGCAGATACTATCAAACAAAAATAAATGAAGAAAAAGTCAGGAGTACCTCAGAAGGACAAGAAAATTACTGGAAACCATACTCTGCATCAGGAACTTAATCAAAGGAATAAATAGCTGGGCAGTCTCTTGTGTAAGATACTCTGCACATTTCTCAAACTGGACAAGAGAGAAGCTTAGACGTGAAGCACAAAATAAGAAAAGTGATAATACACAAGGCCTTATGCTTGAGATATGACATATACGTATAATATGTTACAAAAAAAGCTGGAAGAGTACGCTCCAATATTGAGGATTGTGTGAATGTAGCAATTCAGGGACTAAAAGAAAATGAAGGACATAAAATTCCCTTGGATTCTGAATAAAAACTTATCAATTAATCCCTGTCAGACTTAGATTTAGTTAACAAAAAAAACAAAAAAAGAATTTGTTAACTTCAAATTTGTTGACTTCACCATTCCAGCAGATCATGGAATAAAAGAAAAGCAAAAAACTGAATAAATACTTGAACCTTGCCAGAGAGCTGATAAAAATTATGGAACATAATATCAATCACAGTTGGATCACTTTTGAAGAATCTGGAAAAGAGATGTAGGGAACTGGAAATCCAAGAAAACAAATTGAAACTATGTAGACTGTAACACTGCTTTGATCTGTTTAAATATTTTGAAGAGCTTAGAAGACTTGCTGTCTCTTTTTACTTCAGTGAAGGTTACCAGTTACTACTGGTATGGAAAAACTTGTAAATAAATAATGATAATAATAATTAATAATAATTGTATTAAAGAAGAGTTATGGTGTATTTGATAGTCACATTTTGATCAATGTGGTAGATAAATTTTGAAAAATTCTTTTAAGCTCTGTTATGATGCCATTTCCATTTGTGCTTTCTTCCACTACTAAATATTTTTAAAAAATTACATAGTCTTAGTTGAAAATGGAAAAAAAAAATCATCTCAAATTTTGAACTTTGTAAGACTTTCTGAAATTGTTATTGATTTTTTAAAATTTAATTTAAGAAAAATAAAACTGTAGGAATGGGAGATAACCTTTTAGTTAGATATTGGGCTGCATATCTGTAGGCTTACAGTTTAATTTTAAGTACTGAGTCGGTGATGAATGAGTGTCACTCAATACTATAAATGTATATATAACAATAGGTAGAAGCAAAATATTGTTGTAAATGCCAGCATAATTCCTATTTTGTGCTATTGTGGACGGGGAATGAGTTTGGTTAAATTTCCTGTAAGCACATGAAGGAGACTTCATAAACTAGGTTTAAGAGAATTACCTTATTTTATTCTATTGAATTGTGGTAACCTTGGCTTTGAGTTATCCGAAAAATCTGTGTTGTTACTAGTTTGGTACCAAAATAACTAAATCTTTTTAGGACAAAATTTACTTTTGCAGTTTTTCTTTTTTACTTCCTTTATGTTTGACACTTGCTGTAGCTATACAGTCTTATGTTATATTTGCATTTCTCTGTATGTGAATTATTGCCATATTTGCTTGTTTTTTTTTCATTTTCCTTATAACTTGATATTCTTTTAATACAACTGAAGTTAAAGGTTTTAAAAATTTACTCTATTTGAAAATTGTTTTTCCAGCAAATAAGAAAAGGAAAGTTTTCATTGTCTAAAAACAAACATTTTATGAAGTAATAAATTACCCTGTTAGAACATCTATATCCTTTTTTTTTATTCCAAGTACTGCTATCATTTGTTTTAAGTTTTCCCTTCATTTTTTATTTTTTATGAAGAACTTATGATTTAGTGGGATCTTTTTAGAAGCCCCTAGAAATAAAAGCATTTTGTTTGAGTTTTCTTTTTTACCCTCATTGCTGTTCATTTTCCATTTGTGCTATGCTATATTTTTTTCTGAGTTATTTTATAAATAGCTATAGTTCTCTCTCTCTCTCTCTCTCTCTCTCTCTCTCTCTCTCTCTCTCTCTCTCTCACACACACACCCGTGTATGTGTTCTATGATTATGATTCTTTCCCAAGTTTGGTTTCTTTGTTTAATTCCATATCAACCTTCATGGGTCATTTAATGCCAAAGTCATCCTTATAGAAGAACAGCAATAATACTACTCAACCCATAACTTGTGCATAAGGGGGTTCATACTTTTCCTGAGGGTATTAGTCTGAAAGTGAACATAAATAGTGCAAATGGAGTTTGAACTTGTTTGCTTCAAAGCCCTTGATTATGAGTATACTTATGTTGGACCATTTTAGTTGTCCTTATTTGCTTATAGTGCATATTTCTATACTTAATTTACTCTATATTAGAAATGAAAAATTATCATTGATATTCTCAACAGATTTACTTTTTTGCAATTTTCCTATGCCATTTCTTCTCTAGTTATTAATAAAGCTTTTTATTTTTTTTTATTATTTCTTTTATTGAGATGTTATTATTATCTGTTATTTTTATTATTAATCAAAAAAAGGATAATTCATTACTATAAGAGATATGGGTTATAAAAAAGCTTCTTATTAGTAATATTAATGATAGCAATCTCTTTTCTGAAAAGCAATAATATCAATCAGTTTGTTCTCTAGGGTGAATCCAAGCTAATGCCATGCTTTGGTGGCTACACATTTAGACTGATTGACAAAAACATTCTAAAAGAAATTTAAAACATTTTGGCTGCCAATGGGATTAATGTCAATATTAATAAGAAATAATTTATTTTCTCTCAACTGGAAAATAAATTTTTGCAGCCAAGTTGTATGCCTATGAGGGTTAAATTAAACTTACAAACATTTTATTCATTTTATATAGTAACATCAAAATAGAAACGCGTCAGCTTATTTATTGCTTAAATTGAGAAAATGCATTCAAAATATTAAAATGTTATTTCCCTTGAAAATGGGAATTGTACATCGGCAAAATTATGGGACTATTTATTTGATTAAAAATGACTATGAAAATTAGCTTTCTGAACTAGTTTCAAATGATAGAAATTAACAAATTCAAACTAAAAACTCTAGGCAATTTTTGCTTTGTTGTGATTCATATTTTTTTGTCAATTATCTGTTTTGATTGCTATATATAGCTGGAGATCCTTGCGTCACTCATTTATGATTCCAGAATAAAAGATCTTTGCACCAACTCTTAAATTGTTGTAAACATTATAAAAAAAATACCCCACTTACTTTTCTATGACACATTTTATAAAGTAGTTATGCATGTAGAATGATTCTTTATTATGATGAAAGAAATCTGGTCAAGTAGGCATGAAGAAATAACAATAATGAAACAAAGGTTATATTTAATTATAAGTAAGGAAGTCAAGGATGTATAGTTAGATTGACAAGATAAACAATATTTCTTATTGATGTATGGAGGTTAATGCTTATCAACCCAATTAAATTAGGAACTTGACTATTGAAAATTATTTCACTTCTTTATATGTATATCTGTTATGCCTTTCTATATAGTATAGTATCTATGCCTGATATCTAAACTTTCTTATCTGTACTATTATTTGATTGTTTGAATATATGAACACTTATCTTTCCTATATAAGTTTAGTGTGTAATATTTACAATATCCCAACCCTTCTGAGTTGGAAGCTGTTACACTTTCAAAGAAAGCAAGAAGTAATTGGTAAAAGTTGGGGAGAGAGTAGGAAAGAGAAAAGGTAGGAAGTAAAAAAGAAAAAGATGGCTAGAGAAAAATGTCTTGCATGTACACACGCACAGAGGTGGCATTTGTGTACTGGTTATTGGAAATAGACATGATGACCTGAGTTCAAATCCTGAATGATGTTGTTTGGATTTCACATAGTCCTAATACCTTTTGGAAAGTTATGAATCTAACTCTTCTCCTTCCAGCTATGGGTAAATAGGCAAACTGGGTTCTTTAATAAGAACCCAGTTTGCCTTAGTATCTCAACTGGTCTAGAAGAAAAACTGAATTCTGTTAAACTCTGCTTAAAAAATTGACCTAGTGTTGCAGCCTGCTTGTGTGGAGAGGTTGGTAAATACATATATATACAGGATGCAATGGATAAATTGTCACCATTTTGAATCATTTATTTTGTACATGTACTTTATTTGTTTCAGGTTTTGTCTACTGTGTAGCAAACTAAAGTCAGATGGGCACTGTCTGTTAAGAAAGTATCACCATGATGCAATTGACTCCCCCAGAAATTTGGAAACAGAATATTGTACTTCTTTACATTCATGCTGAAAGTGCAAATATGAAGATTTTGGAGTGTTTAGGTGTCAATCAATATTCATCTTGATAAAAATCAAACGACTAATGTAAAATAATTAGGGACTCCGGTTGATTATGAGTTGTTTCCTAGCGAGATTTATTAGTCGAGTACAGGTCAGTTTAAAGGAAAGAAACATATATGAGAAAGATAATCAAGAAAAGCAAGAGTGAAAGGCTATTAGGAAGAAACAAATGGGAAGGTCTAGATTGGGGTAGCAGCAGATACTCGGGTTAAAAAATAGAAATGTATCAGCTGCAAATCAGCGATGGATTCTGATTGGCTTGAAGAAATTCAAACAGAAAAGTTTTTAGAGAGGACACTGGATAGTAAATAGCAAAAGATAGACAGTTGTAGCCCAGACATAACGATGTGAAGACAGCTGAAAGTTTCAGGGTGAGCTTTGCAAAGAGGTCTCACACCTGCTGTGAAGCTGTAACCAGCAAACAAGCACATGCAAGAACTACAACTGAAAACAAGAAAGATAATATCAAGGTCTGTGTCCTCTCTCTCTCTCTCTCCACATTTTGTTTTTCTCTATCTAGCTAAAGTGGACAACTAATTTTTCATACGCTATTTCTCTCTTTTCCATGACTACTAAGAAGTGTAGTAGTGAATAAATGTATTAAACCAGGAGGGGTTTTGTGTGTTTGTCACTTTTTCTCATGGTGAGGTTACATTAGGGGTCTGACATAGTGTTACACTCATAGACCAGTTAGAACCAGGGTGGGACAAATGTCTGTGTGATGTAGCAATATTACAGACTACTATTTGGTGACATGGTAGTATTACAATAGTCTATTTTATTGTGTTGTTAGTGGTCATTAGTGATAGTGGCATTATGCCTCAATCCATTTTCTCAGTTAAAGTGAGTGGTGATTTCTGTGAATAAATTTAATCAATTGTATTTCAAAATATTTTCTTGTAATTTTGGTAGATGTATCTGATAAAGTGAGATGTCAGTGTTATTTTAAGTTTTGTGTAATTTAAATGTCAATTTACCCATTGCACCGTGTGTGTGTGTGTGTGTGTGTGTGTGTATGTGTATATATATATATATATATATATATATATAAATAAAGTTATGCAAGTGTGTTGGCATAATGGTTAGGATCTTCAGAAATGGGATTGGCAACCCTAGTTCAAATTGTGGACAAGGCAGTTTGTCTTTCACTTTGCACTAATGCTCCTACTAAAAATATGAATCCAAATCTTCTCTTTCTAACTTTAGATAAATAGTAGGGCAGATGGGTTCTTTAACCTTGGGATAGCAACCAGTCTAGGAGAAAGAAAACCAGCTGTACTCTGCTTAAGATTGACCTTGTGTGTTTCTTGTGCTGAAGGTGTCAGGTATATATACTTACAAGGAAGGTATGGAAATTGAAGAAAGGTATAGACAGGCTTGGAGATTCAATATCAAAAGACAATGAGTAAAAATCAAATAGGGATGAAACGTGTAAAAATTACTATGTTGATCACTTATAGAGAGTAAGTGGTAAAAAATATATATGGATTGATTATTCTTGGTTTTTTTTTTTCTTTTTTTTTCTTTCTTTTTTTTCCCAGAAGAAAATAAATCCATGTTTATATAAAAACATGGATAAGCAATAAAGATCGGAAGGAATATGAGATAGAATGAGAAGATACAAGCAAAGGGAAAAGCAGAAAGAAAATCATCTTTGTTATATATTTTTTTTTCCTATATGTTAACATCCATTAGCAATCTTTAATGAGCCTGATACTTATCTATGCAAAATCCTGATTATAGCAATGAAGTTTAGGTATTAATTAAATGGGTGGGAGACTCTCTAAGGTGTAGAGGCTAACCTGCTGGACTGTGATATCATAGTAAGCAAATTTGATATCTACTCACACTATTATGTTCCTTTTTGAACTAATACTCTTGGGAAAGATATGAACCCTTTTATCCTCTCCAGCTATGGGTTAAATAGTATCACTATTGTTTTTATACAAGGATGGCTTTGGTATCAACTAACTGAAAAAAGTGGATGTATCATTAAACAAAGAAACCAAACCAAACTAAATTAATTGAATTATTGACAATCTTATATTAAGATGTGGAATCAGAACATCTGTGTTTGGTCTTTGTGTTAAAGCAGAACACCATGAAATATCTGTTAGAAAAAAATATGTCAAATAGAAAAGTTAGAATGAAATATATAGGACAAGTAAAAACTGTTTATATTTTTTAAAAAGATTCTATGTGCTTTTATGCATACATTCATAGTGTTGTGGTTATCTTTGTAGGAATTGGCCTCAGCAACCCAAGTTCAAATCCTGAATGAGACTCTTTGTATTTCTCATAATGAAAGTTATGAATCCAGCTCTTCTTCCTCCATCTATTGCTAAATAGTAATGCAGACTGGGCTCTTTAACCTTGGTATAGCAACCAGTCTAGGAGAAGGAAAACTCTGAATTCAAACCAGACCTGGAGAGGGATGGGCTCCACCAAGCTATTCCTGCCTAAGACACATTACATGATGAGTTCCCCCATGACCAAACCAGGTTATTGGATAAATTTTTGTTTTTCTTTATGTGCTTGCTAAAGAAGTGTTCATTAAAATCTTATACAATAATTTGATACATAACAAATATTGTCAAACCCAGAGAAAAGTAAATAGATTTAGCTTCAACAAGGTTGCCTATATATTTTGATATTATTTATATGAGAAAATCAATTAATTTATTAGAATAGATGAAAGTACTGCTTTAATACATTTTACGAAACAGTTGATGAGGTGTTTATATTCGATTCACTGGACAGTAATTCTGTAATTCAATATTAATTTGAATCATAAGCATGATATTGTTACAATCATAAAATAATTAATGGGAAGTCTCTAATTAAAATTTAAACATTGCACAAAACTAAAATGACCTCCTCTCTGATATCACTGGATAGTGATAAGCTGATTTTTATTATTTTCAAATATCTGATAAACTTGTGTTTAATCTTGTTATTATTTATCTATTTATATATTCATCTAATTAGTTGAAGATTTGGTATCCTCAAGGGAAGAGCCCTCCTGCCTGCCTTGTATCTTTTGTAACCTGATATGGGTTTTTAGCAAAGCCTCTCATCTCTTGATCTAAGTAAAAGCAATTGAAATTTTTCATTAAATGTTCTGAGAGTCAGGTACATTTTACTGAGCATATTACTTGTGATGCATTATATAATTAGAAGTGTCAGAATAAAAGTACTTCATGTAATTGACTTTCTTTCTACTTAATTTCTATTTTGGGTATCTCAAATGGTGTAATGATTAAAGAACTGGCCTAGCAGACCATTGCTAATAAGTTAAATTCTTACTAGGTCCCACCTCTAGTCATGTGCCAGACTGAGCTAAGCTTAGTAACTGATTCTTTTTTTTTTTTTTTCTATTTTTGCTTTTTGTTAGCAACAGAAACATTTTTATGAAAATATATTCTTTTCATTTCTGATAATCAGAAATAATACAGTGCCCCTCAAATCAACTGAGCTTCACACACACACACACACACACACACACACACACACACTCTCTCTCTCTTTTAGTGAGACCATTATTGAAAAGAAATTTGTGTGTGGATGACAACTTCATATATTTCATCTCTCTCTTTGATTTTTTTTTTTACCTTACTCCTCCTCCTGTCTTCATTTTTGAGTACAACACCTGTCTTACTATAGTGCCACAATTTCTGATAAGTATTTCACTTCCTCACCTGATTGAGTTTCTGTTGATACTTGAATATTTCTTCTTTAAAGTGGGTCCCACTTAGCTGCATATATCCCAACCACCTGAAGGAGACCTCGGGCTGTTACTTTCGTCACCTATGTCAGCCAGGATTTGCCATTAACAACATTTTGACCTTTTCCTTTCCTAGACCCTGCCCCTCTTTCTTGTAAGTCTTTACCTTTGCATCTTTAGAAGAGCATTGTGTTGATTCAGAGAATTTACTTTTCATCTTGCTTTGCTCTAACATATTGACAGCTTTCTTTAGCTTCGCACTGAGATATGTCCCAGCTAATATACATCCACTTCTGTTCATGTAGACACATACATATGGATGAATATGTCTACTTTAAAAGAAGAAACCCTCACACACACACTGCCAGTCTTTATGCTCTACCATCTAGATATATCAATAAGTCAATTCTTGTCACTACTTATATATTTACATAGAGATGTATTAATATAGGTATATTTATGTATGTGTGTGTGTGATACTTCTATAATGTTGTAGAAAACCATCCTATACACATGTGAGTATATTTTAATATTTCTTTATACATATACACATTGTATGTATGCCAATAAGTAGTCAACCAGAAGCATCAAAAAGTTTTAATATGATGATTCTATTCCATTTAACTTTCTCTCATTTACATATGAGAAGCTCCATTTTTGGTTGAGTCAAAACTGGAATGATAAGATTTGCATATGTAAGTAATTGTCTTTACTGAACAAATAAGTTTGTGTTTTTTTTTTTCAACTGAAAATAGAATTTGACTGGAAGAGAAACTTTCTAAACTAAAAATCTTTAATAATTACATGAGAAATAGAAATATCATGTGACAGCCATTGTCAACTAGGATGTAGAGAGAAGCTATAACCAGATCTATAGGTATATGAATAGCTACATAATAGCTGTACCTGTAGAAACTCTACAGAATAAATAATAATTGCATGAATTTAAGTTAAATAACATTTTGAGATATACTGCTTTGATTTCTATTTAAAACTTTGGTTAATTAACACATATACCTAACAAAAATAAATTAGATAAAAACTTAAAAGGAAAAATTGAAGATTCAGTTTTGTAAAGTAAGTAGCTCAGTTTTGTAGTTAAATATATCTATCTTATTTCTGAGAAAAATTTTGTTAACTTTTTAGGTTGGTGGTTCATTTTACAATAATGCTAATGAGAAGGTCAAGGTTAATTGCAACACTATTGCTGCTGAGAAGAATTATGAAATGTATCAACAAAATAATTATTTATTTAAAAACAATGAAAACAAGTCTTTAAAAAAAAGATTGAAAAATAAATAAAACATAGTTATTCATTTTTAGTTGGTTGGTTTGATTTTATGGCATATCAGCCTTTGTAGGTTATTTAACACCAAATCCATTTTTATGAAAATAGTTCTATTTCAAACAATTCAGTTTAGCATAAGTATGCAGTTTAATTGTAAGTACAGTTTTCTTGTGAAAAGCATTTCTATTTCAAGCTATTCAGTTTAGTCAAGCAGTTCTAATTCAGTCTAGTATAAGTACAGATTTTCTTTACACACAGTTAAATGTCAAAACAGTTTTATATTAAACAATTCAGTTTAGTGTAAGTACAGTTTCAATGTCAAAAAACAGTTCCATTTCAAATAATTCAATTTAGCATAAGTACGCAGTTTAAATTTAAGTACACAGTTTGTTTTTTAGTCAGACTTCAGTTTAGTATAAGTACAGGTTTTGTTTGTACACAGTTAAATGTCTAAATAGTTCTATATTAAACAAATCAGTTTAGTGTAAGTAGAGTTTCAATGTCAAAAACAGTTCCATTTCAAACATTTCAGTTTTGTATAAACATGCAGTTTAAATGTAAGTACGATTCAATTGTCAAAAACATTTCTATTTCAAGCTATTCAGTTTAGTCAGTTCTAATGATTCAGTTTGGCATAAGTATACAGTTCGTTCTATTTAACCCATAGATAGGGCCCTATCAGGTGCTACTATTCCAGGCCAGAGTGGACCTGGGAGCAATGGAAATGAAGGGGTACTCCGCATTCCCCAAAGCTCCAACATCACTGGAACTTCATCATCAGATTGTTTTGTGTCATATCCAGGACACTCATTGGGTGGAGTCTTACCCCTCTGCAGAGGTGCTGTCGGCGTATTTTACAGCCCTAACCGACTGGGCAAATTAATTTTTTTTTTTTTCCCCCCAATAACCTGTTTACTTTTTTAATGAGATTTTTAAAGTAATAAAATCTCTAGTCTCATCAAGTTATATAGCAAGCTACTCCGAAATGTGTTTGAGGCAGGAAGAAGTGGTTGTTATGGCAACATATTTTTATGTAGAATCCAAACCCAGACAAAGCTTTATATGTAGAAGATATGGATGAATAATTATCTACATGTATCATATCATTAACAGTTACTAGTACAGATTTAATTTATTTTCTGCATACTTATATCCAACTTATATAAGTGCGGTTAGAAATGATGTGGAACTCATACCTATAAAGTCATTCATTTGCAAATAACTTAATAGATCTTCCAAGGAAAGTAAAATGCTACAGAATTCAACTTTACTTGATAAATCTTTACAGATGATAGATTGGACAAACCCTTTTACTCTCTGAGATCATTCCCCACCATTCTCCCATGTCGCATGCATACAGATTTATGTACAGACTTCCTTTTTCATTCATTATATTGTTTTGATTATAAATCTTTGTACTATCAAATGATGTCAGGTAAAGAAAGAAAGGCTTTTATAGATTATTTGTTATTGCCTCATACACACTTATGCACAAAAACTGTCAAAGAAATTAATCTAAGATATTGCTGTATTTCTTAAAAAGTGTATAGCAAGTATATCATGCTGATTCTCACATGATTAAGGAAGTTAAGCAACATTATATTTGGACAATACCAAATCATAAACTATTAAATATACCAGGTGCTGGCAGTAATTAGAAAAAATAAAAGCACTATATCTCTAAATTCAGTTCTTCTTAACTGTTAATGTATTTTACTATTAAAAAGATATTTTTGTTGACACATCTTTGCTTATAAAAGAAAGAGCTTGTTATCAAATAGTTTAGAGGTTATCATAAGCAGGATAGATGAGTACATTGGAAGTGTTTAACCAAAAATTGCTGATCAAAAAGTATCAAGTGTCTCATCTTGATGATATCTAGATATCTAAACAGCATCACTTTATTATATATGTTACTATTGTGGCGGAATCACCTACTAATGGGTCAACCACTCTCCATAATACCAGAAGACACAGCAATACAAAGTCAGTCTAGATCTGGATGCTAACCTCGCCCCTGCACAGTTATGTGAACTAGCTTACCGTCCTATGTTCTTGTAAATATATACCTATACCATAACCGTGGTGTTCTGTTCTCTTTGTGACCCCTTCCAGGGCCATAACAGTTACTCAGCTTGAAATTTTTTTTTAAAGATTCAGACTTTATATTTTCTGATCATACCTTACATTAGCTTGTTTCAAAAGTTTCCAGCAATTTTAGATAAATTATCTTATATAAATTCAAAGCATCATTATTCAGTCATCATAGAATTTCCTCTGGTAGATCTCTCACCACTTTTCAACTAAGATTTGTATTCCATTGCAAAAGAAGCATTCCAGTTTTGATTTGAGAGATTCTTTAAGGAATTCTTGGACTTGTTGGAACTACTGACTAGATAAGGTATATAGAATGCAGGGAAATATGTGATAATAAATCGTTTGAAAAATATGTTGCTTGTAGAACTTTTAATTCTTGCAGCATTTTTATTGACTGCATCACATTTGTAACATGAGTATAACTGCTGTCATCCAGTAAACTCACTAGTTAACTTCCTTATCCAGAAAAGGGTCTTTTCTCTTAATGCATCATAATGACAAGTTGTTTTAAATCTCATCAGAGAAAAACTTTTTTTCTTACTTAATTCTGTTGAGATTAAAATCTGTCCTAAATGTAGCCATGATTTTGTTTATTTGGGATTCTTTTTAATAGATATATTTTTTATTCTCAGTGACTATCTTGGTAAAAATTTACTTATTTTTATGTTGCGCATAAAGACAATTTAAATACTGAGTAAATCTGTTTCCTTTAAATTCATGTTGAATCTCTCTTGAGATTTGAATTTTTCCTAAAGTTTATAAAAAATGTATGCACAAACAATAAAAAGCTGAATAAACTTTAGAAACATTTCTCAGATTTTCCTAATATGATGATGGGAATTTTTATACTAAACCTAAGTGATTTCAACTAAAAAATAATTTGAGGGCCATCAATAGACTACGAAGGAGGGCTGAAAAGTTTATATGATGACATCATATCTGTTTTGATAACTTTTTTGATCAATGGGATCCTAGCACTGTAATATTGATGAAAGAACTGTGTTGACCTCAAGAAGATGTTGAAAAATAAACCTCATTTGGTCATATTCCATGTGAGTATCTCATTCAGCCTATGAATTTTTCAGTCAATTTTTATATTTTCTTTTGTTTTATTCTGAATATTTCACCTTCTTATTGTCCACAAGTGAATCATTGTTTTTTGCATTAAAAAAAAATTTACAGCTTTTTTTTCATCATCTTTTAAAATGTAAAATTTTTTTATCGTTTAATAAACATAAAATACAATAATCATCTTTTCCATGAACAGACAGAGATGAATTAAAAAAAAAATTTATTTAATAAACCAAAAATCATTCACTCATTCCAGAAAGGAAATTGAAGATTTATTAAAAAGAAAAGATGAAATTCAATTTTTTTATGCAATATGTTTAGTTCAGAAAGAAAAAGTAAATAAACAAAAACTCTCTTAAAATTCTTTTTGAATGCATGAATTTTATTAGAGAAAAAATCTTCAATTTAAAAAAGTTTCTTTTTGATATATTTTGAACATGGTAAATTTTAATATAGATTCACTTAAAGGCTGTCTTTGGTAGTCATTAAGCTCAACACCAAGTCACATCCTATTTATAGAATTTATATCATAATTAATAGTAGATAAGCAAATAAAGGGAAGTCCAGGCATTTGACTAAGGGAAAAAACACGGAGAACTAGGTTTATACCTTTCTTAAGGACATTAAAACCAAGGGAACATATGCTGTCCAACCTGGAATTTTAGTTTCATTCACTGATTCTATTTTCAATATGAATAACCATTAAGCTGTCTTGTTCTTCAATATTTTAAGGGAGAATTTTATATAATGAGTTCCCTTATGGCATAAATATTTTATAGGAATTGATTTGTATTGCCTACAAATGTTTTGTATATGCCTTGGTTAATTTTAAAGACTCTTTATAGAGAGATATGGTTAATAGATGAACATAGTGTATTTGGACTCATTGTTTTAGTGGAATATTTTAGCCATTACCATTTAGCATAGTAATTGTAGTTCTCTGATTTGCATGAGGAAATAACATTCTAAATTTAATGGACAATACTACTTAATGAATATTTGTCCTAATACCTTTATGCACTTTAGGAATACATTTTTGGATTTATAGATTTTTTTCAAAAAATTTGGAGCAAGAAACATATTTAAAAAATATAATATTGAATTAAAATTTATTTTATGATCATAAATAATTGTTCTGGAGATTTTATCAGCAACATCAACAAACAAATAGTTTTAATTTTTGGAAAATGATTTAAAAAATTGAATTAGTAATCAAAATTTGTGTAACTACATTTGGCAATATTTGTTCATAAAATTAGATAAGAGAACCAGTCATGTTGGCAATCTGTTATTAAACTGCATGGATAAAAACCAAAACGTATTCATGAATGCCCTTCTTTTACTCTTTAATCTGCTTTCATTTTCTCCTGACTCATCTTGTTTTATTTTGTTTTTTATTTAACTTTTTTTTCACCTTCTATTTTTCTTTTTCTCTCCTCCTTTTATTTCGTCACCTACCTTGTTTTTTGTTATTTCTCACCTTTCCTTTTCTCTCAACTTTATCTTTTCTTTCCTTTCTTATTCTTTTCTTTCCCATACCCATTTCTTTTCATTCTCTCTATTTCTTCATGGTTCTCCTCTCTACTACTTCTTCCTCTTTATCACCCATCTTTCATGCTACTCCTCTTTTTCATCTCCTTATTTTCCTCCTCTTTCTTTCTATAATATCTTTCCCATTTTCCTTAGACATTGTTCTCTTACACCATCATCCTCTCTATTTTTATCTTCTGTTTTTATGCACATTGTGAAAGACTTTTAAATTTTTCTCTACTAAGACATTCGATTTGTTTTGATTTTGTTTATTCTTACGAAAGCTTTGACATTCAAAAAAAAAAAAAAAAAAAAAGAGAATGCTGTAAACATTTCCACCAGAACTTTCTACATTTCTTCCCTTTTGATTTACCTTGTGGCAGAATTAAGCATGATTTTCCTATGTTGATTAAATCTTGATTTATAACTTTGAGGCAATGTCCTTTTTAGCATCTGAAAATCTATTACCTAGTATCCATTACTTGCCAAGGATTGGAGCCAGCAACTAATTTACTCCTAAATTAACAGACCACATTTTTCTTGTATTTTTTCCTTATTTTTTATATTGTCATTTACCAACCAAATTGACTCCTTAAAACTTTCAATTACTGTGTAAAAGTATTTTTCTTATTTAATTATTGATATTTATTTCGTTGTAAATTGTTATTAGCCTCACTTAGACATCATTCTGAGTGTTAGCATCTTAAGATTCCCAAGTTGATCTATAAGACCTTACTGAAATAACATTTCAAGAAACTCCCATAGCTCTAAAGGAATTTTTTAACATTATTTTTTTTTTACTTATCATTATTAAATCAAATTATAATTTTCAAAAAACTATTGTATGAATAATATAGATTGTAAAACTTATAAATTTTTGATTAGATTTTCCTTTTATAAAATGTAAGATGAACTTTCTTTGAAACATCCTGCTTGTAAAAATTTTTTAAAAAAGTTAAATTGGTTCTTAATTATTTAAGCACTCACCTCCCTGCTGCTAAAATTGTACATTGCTGATGCTCTAAAATTAGCTTCTCTTTGCTTAAGAGTAAAGATGCATGTGTATGTGTGTGTGTGTATCACTGTGACACTTGGGAAACCATTTTTTAGTCAAATAGTACTGGAAGGAGGAAGAGATCAGCTGTTGAGGCACTTAATCCCAGAGTGTATAAAATCCCTCACCAGCAGCTGTTATCTAATCAATACAAAATGCTAATTTTGTTGGTACAATACTTGGTTTAAAAAGAAAAAGAGGAATGGAATTAGCTTTTAATAGTGATAATGACAGCAAAGTGACAATGGAGAGAATTGACATCATGTCAAGAAAAAGAGACTGTGTACAATCAATAGAGAGTCAACCCAGGAAAAATCTGTCTGCCTCTGATTACGCATTTTATGTAGGAAGCTAGAAGTAGCTTTGTAATTCTTAATTAAAAAGGATTTTTTTTATCATATATAAAATTGAATTTTCTATATGCTTAATTATAAAACTGACAAGGTAAATGACAACATGAATATTTCTCCTGAAATCTTACATAGGGCCTTATAGGAATATTTCCTTAGAAATGTCTTGAGATTTTAAGGATCTCAAACTGTGATTGTAAATTACTTCTTTTCATTATTTTATTTCATTTTTTGGGTAAGGGTGTTTTTTGTGTTATATTTACTTACATCACTACAAATTTCTGAGCGTTCTTCACACCATCCACAACACAGAATGATAGCATATGAATCATTTATAGCTATATGTCTCTGTCTGTTTATATCCCCTTATATTTCTATCTCTCTCTTATGTGCATATACACACTCAGGCACACAATATCTCCCCATCCTTTTTTCTCTGGCTAAAAAAAATATTTACTGAATTTGGTTCAGTATATAGAAATTGCAGTAGTAAGATGCTCAGCAAAGATCAAACCTTCTACAGAAGCTTGTTAACAATTGTACTATGGTATATGCTTCTCTTTTACTATATATCGTTTGGTTTGGTTGTTTGGGTTTTATGGTATATTTTGTAGGTTACTTAATGCCAAATCCATTTTTAATCAGTTCTATTTCAATTGCACGAGTACACAGTTTAATTGTCAAAAACATTTCTATTTCAAGCTATTCAGTTTAGTCAAACAGTTCTAATTCAGGTAATTCAGTTTAGTATAAGTATAGATTTTGTTTACACATAGATGTCAAAACAGTTCCATTTCAAACAATTCAGTTTAGCATAAGTACACAGTTTAATTGTCAAAAACATTTCTATTTCAAGCTATTCAGTTTAGTCAAATAGTTCTTATTCAAACAATTCAGTTTATCATAAGTATGCAATTTAGTTCTATTTAACCCATAGATAGAGCCCTATCAGGTACTACCATTCTGGGCTGAGTGGACCATGGAATAATGGCAATGAAGGGGTGCTCTGCATTCCCCAAGGCCCCTGTATTACTAAAATCTCACCATAAGATTGTTTAGAGTCATATCAGAACTCTCATTGGGGTGGAGGGTCTTACCCCTTTGCAGAGGTGCAGTCGGTATATTCTACAGCCCCAGCCTATTGGGCAAATATCATTTGGATAAATATTAGTTGGAAGCATGGTGACCAGAATCAATGTAATCCAAGTTAAAAGTCTAGTAAGGTAACCCAAAATTAGATTTTTAAACCTTTTTTTTTTCCTTAAAAAGTTTTTTCCTTTACCAATGATACCTACACCGGAAAATAAGGTCTAAAAAATAAGTTTGGCTTTGGATTACTCTTACTGCACATTTAACCCAGAATGTCATAGCTTTTCACAAAATTTTATGAATGAACTTTTATACAACAGCATCCAGTGTTACCTGGTGTTTCCCAGGGGTAAAATGACTTCATATATGACAATAATAATAGCACAAAGAACATTCCATAAAACAGAAGAGGATGCGTTTTCTCATATATCAGAATTGGTAACAATCCATGTCCATGCTCAATTCTATAAAGAAAATAAATCATCAAATTAATTTAGGAGTTCAAAATCATAATTAAAATATATTTTTTCCCCAAAAATTTGGAATGGAAACAACTTTATTAAAAAATGTTTGCTCTTGAATAATCAATGAAAATTTTATTTAAATGAATTAACAGATTTTTGCTTTTTTTTTTTTTTTTTTTTTTACATGTAAAAACCTTCCTATGCTTGTGTTAACATTATGAAAAGAATTTTTTAAACAAGGTTGGTTAGTTGGGTATTATGGCATATCAACCTTTGTAGGTTATTTAATGCCAAATCCATTTTTATGAAAATAGTTTTATTTCAAACAATTCAATTTAGCATGAATACACAGTTTACTTGTTAAAAACATTTCTATTTCAAGCTATTCAGTTTATTCAAACAGTTCTAATTCAGCTAATTCAGTTAGTATAAGTACAGATTTTGTTTACACACAGTTAACAGTTCTATATTAAACAGTTCAGTTTAGTGTAAGTGCAGTTTTAATGTCAAAAACTGTTCCATTTTAAACAATTCAGTTGAGCATAAGCACGCAGTTTAAATGTAAGTACACAGTTTATCTATCAAAAGCATTTCCATTTCAAGCCACTCAGCCCAGTCAAACAGTTCTAATTCAAACAATTCAGTTTAGCATAAGTATGCAGTTTAGTTCTATTCAACCCATAGATAGGGCTCTATCAGGTACTACCATTCCCAGCCAGAGTGGATCTGGGAGCAATGGCAATGAAAAGGTGATCCACATTCTCCAAAGCTCCAGCATCACTGGAACCTCACCATCAGATTGTTTTGGAGGTGGTCTTACCCCTCTGCAGAGTCAGTGTATTCTACAACCCCAGATAAGTGGGCAATTTTTCAACAAGATATTTACGATTTTATATTGTCTCAAAAAAACTTTATATCAGAATTTTCTCTACTCTTTTTTCTTACTAATAACACAAAGTATTTGTTGATAAAATTAAAAATTCATACAAATCTGAAGATGCTTTATCTCAGGTGTTGAAGAAATTTTAAAAGTGCATGTTTGTGTATACAGTTTTGTCAAAAGTTATTTTTTTAAATACAATTCTATATTAAATCAGAATAAAAATGTAAATTAAAACTGAAGTTAAGATTATTTATTCATTTAATGGCTGTTTAAGAAAAATGCTTTTGAAAACTTCATTTCAAATTTGATGTTTCTGATTGGAAAAGTTAAGGTTTCTGATTTTAAAAAGGTATATCTAAAAAATTACATGAATTAAAAATAAATCAAATATGTACATTGACTAAAAAAAGAAAATAACTGTTTCTTGCTATTTTAAAACAGTAGAAATAGCCAAAAATCTTGTGATAGAATTAAAGGTGGGGGGTTTTATTAAAGTATTCCACTGAAGGTTTGAAGAATATCTCTGGTTCAATATTGTTTCCTCAAAGAAACTTTATCAGAATTTTCTCAAATCTTTTTTTAATAGCACAATTTGTTAATAAAATTAAAATAACCTATAAATTAGATATTTTCTATTTCAAACTTGATTGGATGTAAAGTTTGTGACCTGAATTTTTGCATCACATGAGATACTAAATGGTTTATTTAGAGTTTTCTCTCTTGAAAATTTTTGTAATATTTAGATGGTTATTTTTTTTGCAATATTTAGATGGTTATTTTTTTCCCTCTCTTTAGGGTTATTTTTTCCCTCTCTTTAGGGACTTTGAATGATCACTTCATACAACCCATATGTTAATTGGGTGTATAGTGCATTTCTATACTAAAAATTATGTCAATTGATTGTTGTTTTAAGGTTTTTCATCAAGGAGAATACAAATAGAATAGTTATTAATATAGATACAGAGTGTTTTCAATTGATATAATACAGCTTACTGATTTTCTAATTTTTTGTCAACAGATTATGAGTGCATAGATGTAAAATTGCATGCACATATTTACTTATACAATGTATAGCATTGCAGCAAATTTTCTCTTTGAAGAAAGTGAACAAGAATTTTTTTATAGAACAGTTTAATATTTCTTTGTGTATGTGTGAATAAAAGAAAAGCAATATATTTTTATGTTTCCTGGTTAAATACTCAGTTTTATCAATGAATAAATTATATAGTATCAAAATTATATGAATATAATATAAATTTGTATTTATTTTTCTTCGTAGAACAAATAAAGCAATTTTGAATATTATAAATGCAAGGGGATATGATAAAAATCAATTTATTGGAAACAAATAAGTCATTAGACTTGTAATAATCTCATAAATTGAGTTTTATATATTGGTGAATAGCTGTGTGTTACCAGAAATAATCCCCCAAAACAACTTTATCATAATTTCTGGATGATAATGAAATTTGTCAGAACAGTAGAGAATCTATTTTGTATTGGTCTTTTTCTCACTCTATCTTTTATTCTCATGCACGCATATCTGTGAAAGATAACTATATTTTTGTTCTAATGAGAACAAGCAATATTTCAGTTCTTTTATAGTTTAGCGATAACTATGCACTTATTTAATCATCTCATGCCTGTAACTTTTGAATCAATTATTCTCTGTAGGTTGACATATTTGTATTTTTATATTTGTAATACGTTATTATTAGCAGTTGTAAGATTGTTACATACTTTATTATGAGAAGTATCTTGATCTCTAGTTTCTGTCTCTCCAAATTAACTCATTTACTATTTCACTATGTAGTTGTATATTGGTAGTATGTTGCATCCATTTCATAATGCACTTGTAAAAAATGACCAAGATGTACAAATACATTAGATAACGCTATAAAAACAAAGCCATTGCCAAAGACACATATTAGCATCATTCTTCATTGTCTTATCAAAATAAAAAAAAAAAACATTAGTAGTCTTATAGAAATTTCTGTTGGTACCAGTAAAAACAAATGGCATTATATAAGTGTTCAAATATCTAAGATAAGCAGGGAACATATTATTCTGAGGACAGCAGGTGAAAGTAATTGTTTATATGATCTGAGATATATACATGAATGTTGAAAGAAATTGTTCTCAGTTTTTGTATATTTTCTGTGAGTTGAATAAGAATAACTTAACTGTTAAAATGTTTATAAAATTTTAAAAATTTAGTCTTTTTCTTAGTTATGATATCATTTATATTGTTTAAAAAAATATGTGAAACTAAAGAATTTCTTTGCAAAAAGTTGATACATTTTCCTTGATGAAAGTTTTTATGAAATCTTGGCATTACAGTTTCTTTTCTAATTGATTTTGTTTATATGCAGGCATTTGTATTTACCCAAACCTTCCACATGAGCAGGATGTGACACAAGGTCAATTTTGAGTGGTTTAACTGGTTTGAATTCAGTTTTCCTTCTCCCAGACTGGTTGTCATACCAAGATGCCAATCTGCCCTACCTATAGCTGGAAGTAGAATAGTTGGATTCAAACCTTTCTTAAGGGTATTAATGCTATATGAAATGCAAATAAATAGCCTTGTCCAAGATTTGAACTTGCTTCACCAAGTTCATGTCCTATGATGATGACAATATATACAAGTGTAAATTTTCTTCAGTGACTTTAAAAAAATTTTTATAAAGAAATATTATTCATTACCTTCTTATCTTACCATGAATATGTTGAAAGATTAGCACTCTTAAATCTCTTGACCAGGTTTGATCTTGCTCAGTTCCTTCTTGTATGCATGTCTAAGGAAAAAAACCAACACCTTTCCTTTAACGTAAAATTATACCAAAGTTAATTAAAATAATCATTTTAGCTCTTTGTTTTCCTAAATTGGACTCTAAAATTTATTTTACACAATATCTTGGTGTATTTTACTTTATAAGTAAAGTAAAGTTGGCGACAATAGTCAAAGGTGACCAGAAGGCTCCCTTTTCAATAGCTACTACACCAAGGTGTAGTGCAGGGTGCTACTCCTTTCCCTGGATTGTTCCTCTTTACCCTTGATATATACCTTATATTGCTAAGTGTTAAGCAAGGAGGTATCAAGTACCATTTTAAAAGTTTTTGGTATGATGTGACCTGGGATTGAACCCCGGTCTCCCGGACGTTTGGCGAACACTCTACCTACTAGGCCAAGTATGGATATAGTTTGTTTTAAAGTATCCAACAAACTAAATTTACTTTGTATGATATATCTTAGTCTACCTTCAGGTATTTAATTTATTGTATTTTGTGCAATCAGGTATTATCCTTGGGTTTTTCCTTCTGGGTAGTGGTTACTGCGAGGCAATTTTTATAAATTTCACTTATGACTACATTGAAAGATATAACTAACAGCTATGTTGAAAATGTCTACTTACCAATTCAAGCAGAAATTCTGTTTGACATGTGTCTGAAGAGTAGTGACAATATTTGGCATTGTGCATAGATAGAACAATCATGCTACTTCTGTGCTAAAATTCATCATAAATAAACTGCCAATGCTTACCCATTCAGCTAACCTCAAATACTGTAATTGTGCTCTATTTCCATTGTATTTATATAATTTTTCCAGCTTTTTGACAGCTTAGGAATTTTGTTCTTCCATCCTTTTCCATGTAAGAGGCATGCATAAATTCTCTTCCCTATTTCTTTTGAATTCTGTAAGCTGCTCTTTGTATAGTTTGGCAGTACAGCATTGAATTAAATGTTACAAGGTCTGCAGTTTAAACACTGCTATTAAGTTGGGGAGGATTGTTAATTATTATTGATAAAGAAAAATAAGAAAAATTGTCACAGTTAGACACAGCTCTTTAGTTATCTCTAGAATACATTTATAGTGATTTATAAGCATCATATTCAACTTGTGTTTATATTGATTCCTAAAAAAGACTGGCTCAGCATCATCCACATTTTCTCTTTCCTATCTACCATCTAGTGATTAGTGATCACCATTTCTTTTAAAATTTTATTCTAATTATTCACAGATTGAAGTATATACTTCTACTGCAACATACTGAGAAAGACTTGCACAGTATCACCTTCACTCTGATTTCCCAATCATTACATGTCAGTGAAATGACAATTTTAATATGTTCTTATATTTCTTAAGAATAGTTAGTTATATGAATATAGCTTCACATTTTTTACAGAATTTGAGCCTAGTTCCTTTCTTTTTTTTTGTTTTTAACTGCAGTAGTTTATATCTTTAGGTCATTCATTAGAATGCAGTGGGAAATAATTACAATATAATACCAAATAGAAACAAGTTATAAAGACAATACATCCGCCATCTTTAAAATACTTCATGATGAGTAAACATTGTTCACAGGTTACTAATGGAGTTCTGTGAGCAACTCCTCATAATATAATGGTTTGCAAGCTAGTCTCTTAGACCAATTACTACTGAGTAGTGAGTTCAATCTTTACTAGGTGCTCTATACTTGCAGCCTTGTGCCAAATCTAAGTTATGTGGTACATTCAATAAGTTTCCAGACTTTTTTGTACAGGCATTTAACATTGTTGTAGACTCTTGAAAATTCAGTATGTTATTACTATACATCTTATGAGATGACTGACCAATTTTTATGATTTCAGGTTCAAATGAACAGCTACAGCAGCAATTGGAATACACCCAACTAAAGTCTGATTCTCACAGCTGGTGAATTTCAAAAATGCAATCTGGACATGAGGACATTTTAGAAGAACTATATGCTATAAAATTCTGTTTTAAACTTGGAAAAAATTCCACAGAAATGTATGGAATGCTTCAGACTGCTTTTGGAGCATCTTGCATGAATCGAGCATCAGTTTTTGGGTGGCATAAGAGATTCAAGGAAGGCAGGGAGTCTGTGAGGGATGATGAAAGGTGTGGGAGGAGTAAAGAAGTCAATACACCATAGTTGATTGGCCAAAGGGTTAAGGTTAGGTTACTATGTTGAGGTTTTAAGGGAGTTCAGGAAGAGATTTCTTGTGAAGAGGCCAGCACTCTTCAAATCGGGTCAGTGGCATTTCCACCAGGACAATGCACCAGTTCACAACTCCATCCTTGTCACAGACTATTTGAACAAGATGGGTATCAAGACAGTTCCTCAGCCTCTCTTTAGTCCAGACCTTGGTCCCTGTGACTTTTGGTTATTCCCTAAGCTCAGAGGCTGTCGTTATGAGACAATTGAGGAGATGAAAGTTGTTGGAACGGTACAACAAGTGCCTTGCAGCTAGAGGAGATTACTTCGAAAGGGACTAGAGTTTCATGTGTGTACTATCAATAAAAGTGCCCATACGAAAAATGTCTGGAAACTTATTTAATTATCCTTGTACATTTACTATTTTGAGGGTGCCTCATGTGGTGTAATACTTAGTGAATTAGAGTTGCATTCCATTATTACTAAGTTTAATTCTCATTGGTTGTTCTATACTTCTGATCTTGTGTCAAATTAAAGTATTTATTTATCTAAACCCTCTGTCATTGTTGATTTTTAAGCAGAGTACAGCTGGTTTGAATTCAAATTAAAGTAGATTAGTCAATAATAACTTGTGGAGTTTTGATTGATTGATTTTAATGGCATTTCAATCCATTCAGGATTATTTTATGGCTAGAAGTTAGGGAATCAGATTGATCGTACATTCAAATTTACACTTTTTGGGTAGTTGTTTCTTAAGAATTATATTTTTTGGTCCTATTGAATACAAATAATATTTAAACAGATCTATTTGACTCATTGATGGGACCCTAACAGGTACTATCACTATGGATCAGAGTGGACCTGGGTATAATGGCAATGAAGAGGTACTCTACACTCCTTAATTCTTCAGAATTGTAGCCTCACCATCAGGTGCATTCTAGTGTCATACCGAGGACACCCTTTCTGGAGGGTTCATACCACTTTGCAGAGGATACAGTCAGTGTATTTTAAGCCCTCCCAACATGACATACTAGTGGAGTTATATTATAAAGAGTGCACCAATATTTTTACCAATATACAAGAGTCAGGCATAAAGGGCCAAGCTGAAGCAATGTCGCATACCTGCACACACAGAGTAGAAGTTTACAAATTCCTTTACAAAGCCTTATGAATAATGTTATAACTTTGCTACTTATGTATATCTTCTGGGCCCAAATCTTGCTTATTTGTTTTGATTTATTTTATTCATGATAAATTTATTCATGAATGCACCTACCTTAATTTTCTTCCTATCCTTTTTCTATTTATTAATGTTTTGTCATTTTCATTTCTTCTCAGTTTTTACTTGATTTCTTTTATATCTTGTTTTTTTTTTTTTGTTCTTTTTTTTTAAAGAGATTGTCTACTTTCTTTTTTTATATACTAGATTTTTTTTCTTTCTCAACTTTATTATTATTATTATTATTATTATTATCAACCACAAAAATGTGTGTGTGTGTGTGTGTGTGTATATATATATATATATATATATATATATATATATATACACACTTTTATTCTTAAAAAATTCTTTAACATTTTGTTTGTTATTTGTATCTGCTTTTCTGTTGACCATGTAAAATTTTATGCTGTACTTTTTATTATTACTTTCTTGATTCTTGGCCATTCATCATTAGGTTTTGTTTAGGAATTTAAATTTTTTTTTTTTTTGCCTTTTGTTTATTTATTCTAAAAGTGTCTCATTTTGTTTTACTTTCATTTCACTTCCAATCCCCATTTGATTTGTGCAAGATTTTTTTTTTTTTTTTTTTTTTTTTAGCTTTAATATTGAATATTCACTTTTTATTTTGATCTCATATCTACAGTAACACATTTTATAGTGTACAAACTATGTTATTATTGCTTTTTCTAATAAAGTTTAACATTTTTATCTCCTTTATCATGTTAAAGCTTCCAGTAGCCTTTCTTTTTATTTTAGGATTTTGTTGCCTCTTTGGGTATTAAAATCTTATCCATCATTCTCTTCACGTTTATTCATCAAATTTATTGCTTCCTTGCAGATTTCTCCATTGTTTGATTCTCTTGATTTTTATTACATCCTTTTTAGAAAAGACATGAGATTTGTCCTTCCAAATATCTAAGCCTTCACTTGTGCTTTCTTTCTCTATAACATGTGAATTTCAAAAGCTAATCTTTAAATACAATGGTGCTCACCAAAGTGTGTGTATATATATATATATATAATACATACACTCAAACTATTAGCCTTTTCTCGGTACAATGCAGAATTCAAGCCCTTGTCAAGGTCTCTGACATGAGAGTAATGGGCCTTATCTTTTCATGCTAGCCCATAAGGTGCTGGTAGTAGGGTTTGAATTCAGAATTTTTGTTTTCTTAAACTGATTGCCCTACCATGGCTAGAGAGTCCAATCTACCCAACTATTTACCCATCATTGGGTGGGGGAGAAGAGTCATGAGAGAAAACTTGTCCATTTTCTTCAAGAATAGACATTATACTATTGTGTGTGTGTGTGTGTGTGTGTGTGTGTGTGTGTGTGTGTGTGTGTGTGTGTGTGTACTTTCTACATATATTATTGGATAGCAAAAACTCTAACAGCAAAAACCTGATACTATTTTGCTTTCACTTTGTAAATGTTTTTGATGCATTACTCTCCATCATTCAGGTTAGAAACTTTTCTCTTTTGAACCTATCTATGAAAAATCATTTTATTTAAAACTGATCTCTGCATATATGTCTCTTTTAATTACATCTCTCCATGGCAGAAGGGAATAGACCATTTACTAGTTTTGTACTGTTAGATTCAATTTCCAGTTCTATGAATGGACAGAACTACAAAATAAATATCAATTTTGTCTACTATCATCATATTCACATGATACTACTCCTGCAAAGATGTAAAATGATTTCATTTTGTTATTTCACAAGGTTTTTTTGTTGTTTTTTTTTTTAAATTTTAACCAAAAAGAAGAAAGGTATTGATTTTATTAATTTGAATCCAGGATTGACTAACAAGAATTCATAATCAGTAATAATTACATTACATTCATAAATTGATTTGATGGTTCTCACTATCCAAGGAAGATATATTTAAATGTTTTTCTTTGCTGCCTGAATCATTCTAAAGCCTTATCAAATCAAATGTAAAAAATGAAATCAATTAGATAAAATCATCAGCTGTCAATCAATGAAACTTTATTCTAATTTAAGCTTTTCACCTAAGAATCTAGACTTGAATTTTGATGGTTTTGAATATATTTTAATCTATTATATATTTAAAAAGAATATAATAATATGCTTGTGTTTGTCTTTTTAAAAATATTTTTCTCCTTTATAATATATTTTGAAAAGTAGTTTTAGCTTAATAAACCTAGAATACAAAAGTTTTGCTAATTCAAAAAAACCATCAGTAAGTTATTACTGCAGATGGTGAGATCTTTTAGTATCTTAAAAAAAAAAAATAGCTGATTTTGGAAACCAACTCAGAACTGCCATATCTTTCTCTTATAATTCTCTTTATTATCATTTATTTAGATATAAAATTTACTCTTTCAATCATTGTTGATAGAATATTTGATAGGAAGAAAAAGAAATTTCAATCTCATATGAGCCCTCAATTTTCTCCCAATTTTCCTCTTTTTTTTAATGTCACTAGTCTATTTCCTATTCATTGTTATTCCTAAATATATTTTCCTTGTTACCAAAATTGAAGAAGCTGTCAATCCTCTCTGACTTTTTTCTTTTTTCTTTATAATTTCTATTTTGTTTATGCCATCTGCCCTCAGATAATCTTCATCTTTTTGTTGTTAATGTGACTTTTCTGTGATTCGACACTTTATATTTACATTTTCTTTTCATCTGTAAATCCCATTTTCACTTTGGCAAATTATTGATTTCTCCTTTGAAAAGATAAACTGTTTGTATCATTAAAAGTTTTTCATACATTGATATACACAGTAATAAGTGCCTGTATCTTCAAACATCAGTTGTAGTTATGTGCATAATTTCTTGTCTTGGAGTTAATTTCCTATTCAAAATTGAAAAACTTGCAAAAACAATTGTGGGGAGTTGTTTATCAATCCATACTGTTTATACTTTCTGCTTTAGTTTGACCAGAAAATATAACATAAACATCTACATATCCCCCCCCTCTCTCATTGATTATTCTTTATGAAAATTTGATAGCTGACTTTGATGAAAATGTATTTGGCATATTCTTGTTTTGTTCCCTTTAATAAATGATCACATCAGACATTTATGTGTAATAATTGTCCTGTTCAATCATGTGGGGTAAACATGATCTGCTCAGTTCCTAAATAAGCAGTTCCTGTTTAATACAAATATTCTCCAGAAATCTTTCAAGCACATAACACGCATAATAGATCATATGTCAAACATGCAAAAAATAATAATTTTCCTAAATACCTTAAAGATCAATCAAATAAATGTCTTTACAAGTCATTTAATTGTGTGTGGTGTTAAGATCCGAGTCCACTTTGTTAATTTTATTGGTATTTAATAATTCTAGTGTCATTAGCTTTATGTTGAGCAGAATTTGCTCACTTGTTTTAAGTGTTGATTTAATCAGTTTTAATTGAAAATAATCAATTCAAATTTGCTTTTTCTTTCAAATTTTCAATTGCTTATTTAAATTCTTTTCTTTCTCTTTTTTGTATGTTTATGTGTTCCTTAAAGAAATTTTTATTTGTCTTTTAAAAGCCTTCAATCTGTGAAAAACATAATAAAATACTTTTAGTGTTTAAATGAACTGTTTTTGTTTTTGAAACAATACTACTTAAAAATTTATTCTTTTCATGATTTTTAGTAGCAAAAAAAAAAAAAAAAAAAAAAAAAGCAAAAAAATGCATTCAATATCAGTTTTTATTTTATTTTAAAGAAAATCACTGTAATATTATCAGTTTGTTTTATGCCAATGAGATTCTTTAAAAACAATAGTTTTATCATTATAAATTTATTGTTGTCATTCCTAAATTTTATGAACATTTATCATTTAAACTTTGATTTAAAATTTTTAACATTTGTTTGAATGGGTAACATAGAGTCAGGATTCTGTTCTTCCCAAAGCATTATTGAAAACAAATGAGTGTGGTGATGAGAATTTTTTTTAACAATCCCAAAAATGAACTGGCATTGGAATTCATTAAGATTTTAGAGCCTAAATAAATTATATGTACTAGTTGAATTCACTCCTTATATAAAGTAAAATATTTGTACATCTGAGAAGTTATCCCTGTCCCCATCTATGTATGTACTCATATTCCCATCTTCACTCATTCCCTACTCTCCAGTCAGTCTTCCTATTCATTTACATTTTATCACCGTGTCATCATAACCCTTTGCTGAGTAGTGGTCAGTTTGGCCTTTTTTGGGTGAATATTAGTTTATAAAAGAAATACAGTTTCAATAAGATAGTAATGATAATAGTGAAAATTATTTACTCTGGAAATTAAAAAAAGTAACAGAATAAATTTTTGTCTGAAATTCTGAGGATTATTATTATATACTGCTGTACTCTGACTAGTGTTCCCAATTTAGTTATTATTTTTATTTTTATTTTTTGAAGGTGATCAATAAACGCCTGAAGATGGTTGGTTTGTATAACAGCTGAAAGGTTGTGACTATAATAACTAGTAGGATGAAGATAATAGTTCATTGTATGATAATTTAATAAAATTTCTTGTAACAACACTAACGAATTCATGGAACAAGTTTTTAGTTGTCTCTTAGTTACTTTAATTTTGTAAGATGTGAAAATGTGTAGAGCTGTAGTTTATTTGAATTGAATATTAATTAACTGTAATCAATTTAAAAAAAAAAATTTTAATCAAGAATCCTAAAACTATGCTATGTGAAATAATAGAAGTATATCCAAAGTTTAGTTATTTATTAAGTTTAACTTAGATTTGGTACAAAGCAACAAGTATGAGTCACCTAGTGAGCATCAAACTCAATACTCAGTAATAATTGATCTACAAGACCAGCTTGATAATTATTACACTAGGATGAGATATCTATATATAAACTATATGAGCAAGTATTGATTATTATATGAACTAAGAAGATTTAGTATAGAAGTTACCTCAATTTGTTCTTTCTCTATCTTGAAAATCATTTTAATCAAAAGTTTAGGATGTTAGGTTCCTAGGTGCTATCAGCCATGGGAATATATCAGTTCTAAATAACTTGATAGACAAGGGAACCAGATCAAATCAGTTTTGATTTCTCTATTTTCATTATTCTCTTGTATAAAGTTGTCAATTTGTAAAATGAATTTGAAATTTCAGATAACCAAGCCTAAGAAGCACCACTATTTCATGTAATTTCAATTCACCACCCTCAAAGTGAGCAATGTCAAAAATTGACCCCTCCCTTCCAAATTCATCCTGAAACAATGGGGATAGGTCCTACCAGGAGGGTTGGCCCTCTGATACTGGATTTTTCAATTTTTGAAAATACCCATTGTAGCAGTACTGATTTTTACCATTGAGCTCTATAAAATTAAACTTTTTACTCCCAACAGGTGATTTTGATCTGACAGAAATTTTCACTTTCTCAAAATTATGTATCAAATTTGATGAGAATGAAAACTCATCAGAAAAATAATCCCTATTAGATGTCATTATCTTTTATTGAATTTTTTCATTTTCTGAGCTATAGTCTTTTCCAGTAGTAACTGTAATATGCAAACAAACTTTGCAATACATGCAAAATCTACTTTATGTAGATATATATAAAATGGAAACATCTACTCTGATAGATGGGAAACAAGGTAGAGAATGAGTTACAGGTGTGTTTTTGGCCTCTGTAATATCAATTGCTATTGTAACTTAGTTGTTAAGGTAGCTGGTATAGATAAACAGGCATTCTCAAAGTCGGAGGTGACATAAGTTTATGTCTTTTTTCGATTATTTTACTTGTTATGCACTGTTTCTGACTGTTGTATAAATTATGGCCTAAATAATGATATTATAACAATTAATTTAATGATTGATTAATTAATAAGCAGCAATTAAAATTAATTCTGAATTAATACTAATGACTTTATTATATATTTATAGTTCATGCATTTATTAGAAATGTAGCAAAGAAATAAGTATTCGTTTAATTCAATTTTTGAACTTTTAAAATTGTTTCTTATTTATTTATTATTTATTTTTTTTCACTTTTCTCTTTTTTAGTTTGCAAGAAACTTCAGTTGAAAATCTGAGTTCACTGAGCAAACTGACAGACAAAGATCTTCAACAACTTACTCAACAGGATCCAAGCCTTAAAGATTACATCAGTTTTAAAAAGGGTATTGCTGCCCTCAACCTTCAACAGAAAAATGATCTCTGGGGACGGTTTAGCTATTACCTGTCTAATTGCAGTGGGTACTTTAACATTGGTAAGTATGTCTATGATTCTTTGATATTGGATGTCCAAGCAGTTAATTGCTCACAATTTTTTTTAAATTGTCTATAACTTTGAGAAGATATTATTCAAACAACAACATCCAAAATACAAAGATTTTGGGTTCAGTTAACTCTCTATCTTGGCTGATCTATTCAATCCTTATCTGTATAATTCATGAGAAAAATAAAACTTTTTTTTTGATGGGGTTGAGTCAACCTAGAAGAGTAACAAAAATGGTCACCAATATTGATTGGACCAGCTGTTATTTACTTAGTTTAACTTAGTTTGGTACAAGGCTGGAAGAATGGAGTACCTAGTGAAAATCAAATTTACTAACAATGGTCTGTTGCTATTCTAGCTCACTTACCATTATATCGTGTTAAGTGCTCACATGAATTAGTCCAATTGATATATTTATGATCATTTTCTGTTAGCATTTTGGCTTTTATTTCTTCAAATGAGAAATGGATTTAACAGTCCAAACAATATTGGGTATGAATATTTCTAATTTCAGTTTTGTGTTCACTTGTCATACAACCAATGTGTATTTATTCAATATGTCTGCCACAGATAAGATGTGACACAAGGTCAATTTTTAAGTGGAGTACAACTGGTTCACAATTCAGAATTTTTCTTCTAGACAGATTGCTATGCCAGGGCTAAAGAGCCCAGTCTGCTGTACTATTTACCCATAGCATGAAGGAGAACAAATGGATTCATGCCTTTCCAAAGGGCATTAGTGCAGAGTGAAATGCAAATAATATTGTCCAGGATTTGAATTCTAGTTGCCAATTCCATTTCCTATGAAAATAACCATTGCACTACATATGCCTCTGTTGTTATATGACCAGTACAGAAAAATATTTAGGAATAATACAATAATTATATATTACTAAGCTTACTTGGTTTAGCACAACAGCACTTTAGAAAGAAAAAGATTGTATTGAAGAGAGCTTGACTGCCTTGAGAGACAATTCAAAACCCTGGCTCAAGCAGCAACCACTAGCATTTCAGGGAAATGTACAGCAACATCAACTGTTAAACATGCCCTTGTATAGTAATTGTACTTATTAAAGATTTTAGTGTGAACATTTTACTAGGGACACACAATATTTTTGTGTAAGTTTTCTCTTATAAATTAGAGAGAAGTTTGGTTACTGCCATCCATTTAGTTTTTAAAAAAAACAACAACAAAAAAAAAACTTTTTTGGACTCTCATTGCTCATCTGCCATTTTCCTCCTACTTTTATTTATTTATTTATTTTTTAATTTTATTTCTATTGGGTTATTTGTTTCAGAATAGGCTTTTGTTTTGATTTGCTGTAATTTTATTGAACCAATTGCTAAGCATTCTCTATCATTATCTTTTATGCCCTGCAGCGTTTGTTGGATTACTTTGTGTCTGTGTGGCTTTTTATTTGTTTAGATAAGTGATAGAACATTTTATCTTTATTTTCCACTTTATGTGCAGCTGCCTCAATACTGCTACTACAAGTTATGTTACTTTTGCCTGGGATTTAACAACAAAAACAATAAAAAAAAACAAGACAAAATTATAGCATTTACACAAAAAGAAGGGAAAAAACAACTTTGAATGGTTCTTCTGATAAAGTAGTCAATACGTCAACTAACCATATTGATTGAGGAGATATTCTGTTTCTTCTAGTTAAACATTTTTCTTTGTTTAGTTGGTTTGACTGAATAACAAGTCTTTCATGTCCTGTTCACCCTACAGTTAGTCTAGTGTAATATGATATGTGTGTGGGTATGGGAAATAACTAAGTAATCTGCATGCCCAAATTTTGCACTGTTACAGGTTGCTTTTCAGCAAAGTGTAGCACCTGTCAGCCATATGATAAGAATAATTCAAATTGAAACATATCTAGGATATACAACTAAAGACTATGATGAAGTTTTCATTAACGTTTGCTTCTGTTTGGTTGGCTCAGATTGTGTAATGGTTAAAGAGCTAAACTATCAGATCAATGTTAATGTGTCCAATTCTCACTGAGTACCCCATACATCTGTCTTGTGTCTTTTCACTCAAAACATTGTTTTGAAACTTTCAAAATCTGTGCTAATAAAATGCTTTGGGGTGTGTGTGGGGGTCTCATTATTAACTACAGTAAATTTGAGGGTCACAGTTCAAACCATATTTGAGTTATGCTATGATAGACAATTGAATAATTTGGTAAATTAGAGTAAATTTATAGGTTTACTTATAATAGCAAAATTATGTTCACTGTTAGAAATCTGTTTTGTTTTAGCTCATTTAATGCTTCTTGTATGAATAAATTATGAAAACAAGTTTTTTCAATTAAATTTGATAAATGATCATTATTTTATTTCATATAATCCTGCAAAAAAAAAAAAAAAAAAAATACTGGCTAAAGTCAGGATGAATATATATTTCGAATCTGTATACATTTGCACAAACAATGTTATTTGTTCAGAGGTTTCTTTTTTACTAGACCAGCAAGGCATCAACTTGAACTCCTCTTATATCTCCTTTTCTGTATTTATTGCTTCATCTTTTATGCCTCTCTGATATTAGTATGACATGTAATATTCAAGAGAATCTATTTTAAAAATACCACAGAGTACATAAACATACAATATTGATGTGTCTTAATTCTTTGTTCTCTGACTTCAGCTATAAAATTGGTGATGCCATAATGGTAAAAATATTAGATATAGAAAAACCAAACAAAGAGATTACTTTGAGCCAAACTTGAACCTGTTTCTTTGAGCCAGCAAATCAATTGCTTTTCTGTAGACTATCAAAATGTCAGTGGCAGCCAAATCATTTACCACAATGTGCTTATTATTTTTGTATGGATTAGCATCTACTAATACTACTTCTGGTTCCATTTACTTGTATTTGTGGCAATATTGGTTTGGGTTTCAATATTAAACCAATTTCTAAAATTCTTGTAAAATGTTTAATATTCAATGTTTGTAATTAATTACAAAACAGCCTGGTTCTATATTTGCAAGTTTATTATAGATATATCCTTAGAAACTGAGTCTATTTCATAGGTTTTGTCCAACAAAGAACATGATCATACACATGACAGTAATCTGCAATCTGGTTCATATCTGTTCATAAACCTTTGTAATGGACATCCACTCTTCAGCTGCTTATTTCTAACATGAGCTGGAGAAATCCAGTCATACTGTCCTGTGAGAGAAATACACACACACACACACACACACTATATGCACATTTTTATGTTGCTTTAGGTAATGCTATTTCTTGAAACAGTGAGAAGTGGGTATATTACAATATGAATGACTACATAATATGATAAACAAAATTACCACAGGAACATTATGTTCATATGCAAAAATTCTACATTGTCATGAAGTGAGAGATACCAACAGTGATAATTGAGTAAGCTTATTTAATCTACTAAATTGAAGAATTTAAGTGTAAAAGTACTTCACAGTCCATTGTATAGCTCTATAGTACATTTAGGTGAGCTGTTTTAGTAATCAGCTTTTTGGTTGTTGAGAACTCTGTAATAAAACTTGAGCAGCTATTATAAAAGTTTGAACAACATAGAATGATCTGGAAAAATAAAATTAAAGCTGTTTGAATGTCTTTGAGCTGAGTTTTTACTGGTTTGGGGCAAAACTTGCCATATTCATAGATAAATATTAGCTTGAAAAAAAAAAAAAAAAAACTATTACTGATTTTTACACTTTGGCTTCATACTACAAAATTCCTATAGCTCAATTTTAATGGTTATATTATTTCATATTTGGAAGTCTTCAGTTTGTATCATAGTTTATTACAAGAAATATTTATAAGTTTTTTGACAAAATCACGAATGACAAGTTTTATGAAGAAAAAAGTTCTCTCATAAAGTTTCTATTGCTGAGAAAGAAACACAATGGTGTAAAGGTGACCTAATATGCCATTGCATGCAAACCAGACAGATCCAGTTTTGAGAGTGAGTGTCCAATATCAGTTTCGTTGTACTGGCAATACTTTAATATTGGTTGTGTTTGCTGTATACAGTCATGTAGTGAAAGAAAGAATATAGAGTCTAAAAAATATTTTTGAAAAATTGGCTTCAGGGTTTTGTGTGTAATATTGACATAACAGTGTATGTGTCAGGTAACCAAGATTATTAGAGTTCACATTGATTAAGTTTGTGATAAAAATATCACTTCAAGTTATAATCACACAATATCCCCCCTCAAAAAAAAAAAAAAAATTAAATAGGATCAATACTGACTGCCATTTCAAGGATGCTTACTGAGAGTGAGATGTGAGATTCCTATAGTTGTTTACTTTCTCTTTGGTGACGAAAATATATTTTTAATATTCTGTATGGCTACTAGAATGTATTCTTGTGTATTGACACTTTCATGTTCTTAATCAAGTCATAGCAATGATATGTAATTTGGTTAATTTTTAGAATATTTTGATTTATTGGAGTTAAATTTAGATATAGCAGACTAGTTTTTAGCATATTACTATTTCAGAGTTTCAAACTCCCCACTTATTTTTTTCTTACTCAGTGTTCTTTTTAGTTTATGTTTTTGTTTTGTTCAATTATTTTTTCATTATTTTAAAAAGAATTTAAATATAAATAGCCTTATCATTTTGATGATTATTTTTATACCTATAGCTAAAGATTTTTATTCTTTATAAAAAAACAAAAACAAAAAACAACTAATAGTCATTATGATTTCACCATAAATATATAAACTTCCTTGTCTGTTCTGAATTGCTTTAGCATTTCTATTTTATAAATATTTTGTCTTTGAACTTTTTCAAGAGTGCATTTCTCTCTCTTTAAAACTGAATACTGTCAGTTAAACAAATATAATTTTTATGATATATTTCTTAGGTTACATTTAGATTTGTTAATTAAGTCATAAATATTGATGCTCATCAGAAATAGATCTGTCTCTGACAAGTATTTTTGGAATAAATGTTGGTTTGATTGATGCATTAAATTAAGTTTCTCACTGTTCTATGACACTAAAAGTTAAAAAAATTGCATGATAACATATTTAGAAAATATGTTGTCACAATCATGTATGGCTAACACTTCAGTCAAATGAAATTTTCAAAAATAATTTCTCATAAAAAAAAATTTGTGAAACATTCATCTATATTGATAATTGGGAAGAGCTTGTTTAGCCATCCTCTAGAGATGGCCGAATTGTTTGATGTAGAGCTATCAATACTTACTGAACTCAATGGAAGATTTTAATATAAAAAAAATTGTTCCTTGTGGAGAAGAGGGAGGTGCTCTCATCAAGAGGGCTGCCTCTAACCATAAACAATAAACATCAGGAAGCCATGTTGCTGCAAGATTTAACTAGTCATACAAAAATTTAATTTCTAAATAGCAATAAAATCAAAATTAAAGAATTACAAGAACAGTAATTCCTTAATTTTGATTTTATTGCAGTTTGGAAATTCAATTTGAAATAATCATTCATGTGCATCAAGTAAATATTATTAATCAGATTTACAAGGTTCGACTAAAAATTTTGTAGACTGATAGATGCTCTCATGGAATATGACCAAATGAAGTTTCCCTTTCAACTTAGTTCCCCTTGCAACCCACACGCTTTTTTTATAAGTGATGCAGTGCTTGAATCCCATTGCTCAAAAAAAGTCATCAACAGCAGATATGATATCATCATATGAACTTTTTAGCTCACCATGGTATAGAGTTTTGGGGATCTAAAATAATCATATAACCTTATTTAGTTAAGACTAACAATCTGGACAAAAGCAAAAATATTTAGCTTGATAAATCTCTTGAGTGTCACTGATATTTTTAAAATATTTCTCTATAAATCTCCATGAAATTTTTCACGGAACAATAAGATTTTCTTTCTTATAAGATGATATAAGAAATATAATTGGTAAATACTTTCTGTTAGGTGAATTCATTTTTTATCATAACAATTCCATATAGTTTGTATGTATTCATTTAACTACTCTGCCATGTTAAGGATGCAACTCAATGTCAATTGTAAGTAGAGAACAACTGGTTTTCCTTTTAAGGTTAAAATAATACCTAGATTAAAGAGCCTAGTCTGCGCTACTATT
>CAUZXS010002493.1:0-32219 GCA_963585895.1 Sepioteuthis lessoniana | reverse complement strand
CTTACATGGAAAAAAGGCTCTACATAGCTGAAATAGATTTCCCTTCTCCCCCCTCCTTCATTCCTTTGACTATGTCCCCTATCTGGTTGTATTTTATATTATTTTCTTACTGGATCTGCTGAAATCCTGTTAAAAATCATTTTAGAGTCTTTGATTCATATCAATGGACTTAATAGGATGGAAATAAATCCATTATCCTCATATGACCGAATATTGTTTTTTCTTAAGATAACATTATTTGCTCTGTGAATTTATTCCCATTGAGCTCTTTACCAGGAATATTTAATTATTCGAAATTTATTTATCCTGAGGGAATTGTTCCCTACTCTGGATTTACTGGATTGAAGAATACCTTATATATATATATATCTTCTATACATACATTTATTATATATATATATATATATATATATATATATATATATATATATATATATATATATATATATATATTATATACGTACATATAAATATATCATATACGTATATATAAATATATATATCATCTACATATATATATGATATATACATACATATAATATACATATATATATTATCTACATATATATATGATATATACATACATATAATATACATATATATATATTATCTACATATATATATATGATATATACATACATATAATATACACATATATATTATCTACATATATATATGATATATACATACATATTATATACATATATATATTATCTACATATATATATATGATATATACATACATATAATATACAAATAATATATGATATATACATACATATAATATACATATATATATATTATCTACATATATATATATATATGATATATACATACATATAATATACATATATATATTATCTACATATATATATATGATATATACATACATATAATATACATATATATATATTATCTACATATATATATATGATATATACATACATATAATATACACATATATATTATCTACATATATATATGATATATACATACATATTATATACATATATATATTATCTACATATATATATATGATATATACATACATATAATATACAAATAATATATGATATATACATACATATAATATACATATATATATATTATCTACATATATATATATATATGATATATACATACATATAATATACATATATATATTATCTACATATATATATATGATATATACATACATATAATATACATATATATATATATTATCTACATATATATATATGATATATACATACATATAATATACACATATATATTATCTACATATATATATGATATATACATACATATTATATACATATATATATTATCTACATATATATATATGATATATACATACATATAATATACAAATAATATATGATATATACATACATATAATATACATATATATATATATTATCTACATATATATATATATATGATATATACATACATATAATATACATATATATATATTATCTACATATATATATATATATATATATATATATGATATATACATACATATAATATACATATATATATTATCTACATATATATATATATGATATATACATACATATAATATACATATATATATATGATATATACATACATATAATATACATATATATATATTATCTACATATATATATATGATATATACATACGTATAATATACATATATATATTATCTACACACACACACACACACACATATATATATATATATATATATATATATAATATACATATATATATATATATATATACATATATATATATATATATAATATACATATATATATATATATACATATATATATATATATGCATATACATAGATATATTCCCATTTATATATATATTTATAAATGTATATATATTGTATATAAATATACTGCATTAATATAATATAATATATCTCGTATCTGCTCAGCATATCTCTCGGTAACTGATATATTAGGCTTTCGGAGTTTGGTAAAATAGTATTTAAGGAGATATACCGGCCTTACAATTTCAAAATATTAAAATATTAATTAATAATCAATAAATATACGTAGTCAAATACGGTAGACTAAGTACTCGATTAACTCACTCAAGAATAATATACTAACTGTAGACCTAAGTAGAGTTATCAGAATGGTTGGCATATGTATTGCTAGCCTTGACAGACGGTGGCAAATAAATGGAACGCTAACCCTTTGACGCATGCACAACGAATGTGCACGTATTAAAGACTGCCCACACGCAGTCATATACTTGTAAATACAAACTCTTATTTTCATAGTTAATCTTCGGAGGTGTTTATTTTCTTTTAGCGTGTGGATGAAAATATCTAGTTTCACAAGTATCTTATTTCCCATTCATTCAGCAAGAAGTCGTGTATTTATATAAGGAACAGTGTGACTTCCTCTATTTGATTCTTTGTTTCTTCGTACATCAGATCAAACTTCAGATTGGAACAGAATGTAGAACCTGTGCTCCCAAGTATTCATGTCTAAGAATAGAGAGTACTATCTTTCCCATTTTCCCCGCTTTGTGTTCTCCTCTGAGTGAGACAATATCATTTTTTTGTCTTATGACAGGATATAGTAAAGAAAAATTGAAACGAACCTAGTCCTGGAGATTTTCCCTTTTGCGATAACCCCCACCTGATCCTAGTCAGAAGTGCTGGCCCATATGTAAATGGTCCAGCTATTCTATTGATTTATTGCTTTACAATATCTATGCTAAATAAATATGATCACTGTGAAAACAACTTCACGTTACTCAGGTCAACCAAGCATACAAAATATTTAAATGTAATTATATTAGAGTCACAGCCTGAAAAAGGAAAATGGTAATTTGACACTTAAACTAATAAGAGTCAGTAAAACAATTTCAGTATTTTCTTGTAGGATTTGGAAACTTTTTCTGCTTGATTTTAACTAATTTTCTATTTTGACACAACTCATTCGACCACCTGTCGATTTTTTTAAAATGTTTTTCACGTCTTAAAATCTTCTTCTTGAGATGAACTTTCATTTTCGAAAATGAAAAATATTTCTCAAAATCCGTACAGAACAAGATCTGGTGAGTACGGATAGTGCTGCTCTTACATAATCCAGTTTCATGAAAAACCTTTATTAAAAAATAAGGAAACTTGATGCATAAACCTATTTTCAAACTGGCACTGACTTGTCAACTACTACTACTACTACTACTAATAATAATAATAATAATAATAATAATAATAATAGTAATAATGATGGAATTGAAGAAACTATAGAACATGAGAGTGACGGTGATACCAATTGTAATTAGTGCTCTTGGTACAGTCACCAAAGGATTAATAAAGAGACTGGAGGACTTGGAAATAAAAGGATGAGTGGAGACCATCCAAACTACAGCATTATTAAGATCAGCCAGAATATTGTGAAGAGTCATGGAAACTTGAGGAGATTTGCTATCACTCAAACTCAGAGAGAAACCATCGGCTAACGCTGGTGTGAAAAACTCGTGATTCAGTAAATAATAATAAGAGATCAAAAACATTAAAGACAACAGAAGCATCAACAGAACAGAAATAACCAGAAAAAAAAATGGGAAGGAAAACAACTGTATGAACATTTCATGCGACAAACATGCAAGATCTCACACGAGAAAACTTCGACATGGCTTAGAAAGTAAAAGCTTTAGAGAAAAACTGAACGCAGAACAATGCTATAAGGACCAATCATATCAAAGCAAGAATAGATAAGACACAACAAAAGCGCAGATGTAGGTTTTGGGGTGATAGAGATGAAACTATCAATCTTATAATAAGAGAATGCAGTAAATTAGCGCAAAGAGAGTATAAAACTAGACACAACTCGGTAGGCAAAGTGATCCACTGGGAATTGTGCAAGAAATTGAAATTTGACCATACGAACAAGAGATATATGCACAATTCAGAATCATTCATAGAGAACGAGACGCAGAAACTTCACTGGGGTTTTGATATACAAACGGATCACCTAATCTCGGCCAGACAACCAGACGAAGTGATAATCAACAAAAAAAAAAAACAGAATTTGCCGAATTGTGGACTTTGCCGTTCCAGTAGACCACAAAGTAAGATTGAAGGAAGGTGAAAAAGGAGATAAGTACCAAGACCTTGTTAGGGAACGGAAAAAACTATCGAACATGAAAGTGACAATGATACCAATTGTAATCGGTGCCCTCAGCACAGTTACAAAAGGAGCTGGAAGGATTGTAAATAAGAATACGAGTGAAGACCATCCAAACGATAGCACAGTTAAGATCGGCCAGTATACTGAGAAGAGTCTTGTCACTCAAACCCCAGTGAAAGACCATCAGCTGATGCTGGTGTGAAAAACTCACAAAAGAGTAAAATAATAAAACATAAATATCCAAACCTTGCAAAAGAATTGGAAAAAAAAAACATGGAACATGAAAGTGATGGTGATACCAATTGTAATTGGTGCACTCAGTACAGTCACCAAAGATTTGGTGAAGGGATTGGAGGACGAGTGGAGACCATCATAACTACAGCATTATTGAGATTGGCCAGAATACTGAGAAGAGTCCTGGAGATATGAGGAGACTTGCTGTCACTCAGACTTCAGTGGAAAACCATCAGCTAATGCTGGTGTGAAAAATTCATAAATAATAATAATAATAATAATAATAATAATAATAATAATAATAATAATAATAATAAGAAGAAGAAGAAGAAGAAGAAGAAGAAGAAGAAGAAGAAGAAGAAGAAGAAGAAGAAGATATTTTGAATTTTATCAAATCAATTTATGTGAAACGAAAAAATGAGAAAGTGGTATTCCGTTTCAAAACTGTGATGTTATTTGTCCTCAAAATTTATTTAAAAAAAAGATACATCACACATAAAAACGTACTGATAAAGGATTAGTGTTAAAAACAAAAAAATAAGGAAAAAAAAAAACACTTAATATTGGAAAATAATTCTACTATAAATAAAACTATCCTTTGAATACTTTGTATTTTTTCATATTTATACATTTTCATATATTTTGTTATTCTCCCTATACTTTTTTTCCTTTGAATTATAGGTATTTGTAAATGCCGAGACTGGGTAAATAAGAGTGTATGGATTTCATAAATGACAAAACTGCCACGGACAGTATTTGGGAACAGTCACTGGTACAGAAGAGTCTTCTTTCGAAAGACCAAAGTGATAAAGATAATACAACATCCATATGTCACCCCAATGGTGCCAGTGGTTTCAAATGTTAGAAAGTCATTTGAGTTAATCTCTATTGAATTGTTCAAGACAGGCTCTTCTTTTACCAAAGTTCCTATTTTCAAGAAAGTGGGTGGAAAAATATTAAATTCTTTGGAATGGTGCTCAGTGGGGTGTCTAATCCTATACCATCGAAGACTGTTAAAAGTAAAAAAAATATATATCAGTGTGACGACCATCTGTTCTTGGCAGTAAGATACTTGACATAATTCTAAGTAAAAATCTTTCTCTTAAAAACCCTGGGAATCATATGTATATGTCATATACAGTTTACTTGTTCCACTTATTTCATGTGAGAACATTTTCAGTTCAACGTGACATTCATTTGTTTTGTGTTGTGAACAACTAGAGTGAGAACATCTTTTTTTAAGTTACAATGTTTACGCTCAAATATAAGTAATAATTTTGAGCGACTCCATGCGAAGTATTCCAACGACTGTGGGTTTCATCCTCAATGGATACTCCCACATCTGCAGCCTTGTGTCACAAGGAGGGAAGATTCTAATAAGAAATCACTTTTTCTATCCATTGACATTCTCGTATGAAGTGCTATCCAAAATTTCGTGAAATATGGCCATTGACAAATTACTTTAACACCTAATTTCGACTGCATCTTTTGGTGTAGTTACTAAGGATACTGCTAACATGAATTGCTGCAAATGTCCATACGAAATTCCTTGTGTTTACAATACAATTTCCATAAACTTTTGAGTTGCCCAAAAAGTTTATATATTCTAGCAGAAGTACACGTCTACGTCAAGTAATATGTAAAAGATTTTGATCAAATAAAACTATCCTCTAATACTGATAGCGTGTTGGTTATGAGAGTCAAATTATGCAAATCTGCTGGATATATTTAGTCCTGAAAATTTTTCGGGAAAAAATTATTGTAAACACCATGGTGGAGTATTTAAACAATTTTCGTACTAAGCGCAGTTTTCAGAATTTTTCCAAGATTGAAATACATGGTAAAGGGCTGCTACAAACATTGATTTTTTTCAAAATTTTAAAGATTATTGTTATACTATATACTTAATTAATTTCTTTATCCAGGCGAAACAAATTGAATGTATAACTAAAAAACAAAGCATATCTGAATTTCCAAACTTTGCTTCCAAATCTTTCTTGCCATCAACAAAATATTTTGTACCATCTTTTGATCATTAAGTCCAATAAGTTTGTATATCGTTACAGAAACCCGTTTGCCGGTCAATAAAATGCAAACAAAAATTGTTCCCAAATAATAATATATAAACATACATTATTGACCTGAATATATTATTCCGATTAGTTGACTCTTATTATAATAAGTTGGACTAATTGAGTGCACATGCATATTACTTAACATTGTAGTTGACTTTTTCTCTGTCTTTTTTTATTCAACAATAGAATACTTGTATAAGCAATGGCTATACGTACATAGATATGTGCACATATAATTGCATGATATATGCACATATACTTGCAATATATGGGTTTAATGTCTTATAGCTTGGATTAGACCTTTATCATTGATTAGCTTTTGAGTCTGTTGTAAGCCAATATTCACTAATCTTCCCATCGAAATGGGATATACCTCTCTCTCTCTCTCTCTCTCTCTCTCTCTCTCTCTCTCTCTCTCTCTCTCTCTCTCTCTCTCTCTCTCTCTCTCTCTCTCTCTCTGGAACATTTGCCCTTGGATGCAACTTCATTTAAAAGTTGATATTAGAAACAGGGCACTACATTAGCTTCCAATTCACATTTTTCATAAGTTAACAAATATCAAAAATGGGCACATGACAAGCCTCTTCTAAATTATTAATCTATGGGTATCTGCAAAAGAAATTAGCTATTTCAAAAATCTATTTCAAAACCATTCAAGATATTGACACTGATGATATACAGTTTTGTAGAGAAACATTTGAAGTTTATTACGGCAACTTGCATACAACTCATCACAGAAAATTAGACACTCAGTAAATTTATCTTCACTTTGACAATGACCTCTTCAGTATTTCTGCACAGAAATCCTGACCAGTCCTTTTGTCTAGGTCACGTAAAGTTTGTAATAACATCAAATTTTAAGGAATCATTTTCAAAAGTTTCCGCAAATTTTACCAGTCTGGTGGAAAACCAACTTGCACGAACACGCTCCAACTATTTTTCAGGTACTGATGGTCTCCTAAGAGTTTTGCTCTTGCACAAACATCCTGTAGTTTCGAATTTCTTGTCACAATTGTTAATGGTTTATCTTGACGATGGTTATTTCAATAAATGTGTATCAAAATGTCACTGTACAATATTAACAGAATTTTTTTGTCTAATTCAAATACAAAATGCCTTCTCAACAGCTATAGTTTTTGGCATTCTGACAATAGAACTCTTTGTGCTATAGGGATTAATAAACTCCAAGCGTTTCTCTACTAAACGTATCGTATCGATATCTTTAAGAGCTTTTAAGTGATTTAAAAAAACCTTTATATTATAGAGACTTTGTAGATAATCGATTATACTACACATTTTACATTACTCAACCCACAATGACAATTATCTTTTTATCTTTTTTAAAAGGGAAAAAGTCGGCTCTAGAGAACTCAAATACCCATTACTAGAGTCAGAATCAAACTTGTTCATGCCTTAAATGAGCAAATTGAGATACAATTTATATGTAATTATATTTACTTTGCGACATCGATTCCATGGCTTGTTCCCGAATAAGGCAGTTTAAGATGACGATATTCTGATCCTGAACTGAATCCCATTTGTGCGGGGTGGTTAGCCAAATTAGATTTACTTTCACCTTTGATCCAGTTGATACCATCGTCAGCATAATTGAAAAGCGCATAAGAATCCCGTCCATTGGATCCAATCGCAAGTTGAAATGTGTTGACCTGCAGAACAAGAAAAAAAAGACATAAGAGAAATCACATCTGTTGAGAGTTTAAAAAATATCGAAATTTGTACACATTGGAACGGGAATATTTCAAACAAATGAAAAATACTATCAATAAATCCATAGATCCAGTACAAAACTGGTCAAATGGGGTGATATTGAACTCCACCGTTAAAAACATTTGATTTAGTCTAAAGTAAATCTTCCATAAATTTGGAATGACTAAAAAAGTAAAGTATCTGGAACACTCAAAACATAAAGATTATATAAAACTTTCTAAGAGTTTTTATTTTCATTTTAATTCAATATACTAATTTTAATTATACTGGGACGCGCAAAGTCTTCATATACGAGGATTTCAATTAGACTAATCTAAAAGAACCAATGTTTTCCCTGTTTAACATAAACTACAGTTTTATATTAGTCTTCATACTACTATACTTTTGTTCGATATACTTTCAGACTACTTCTTTCTTTTTATTTATTTTGAACGTGATTTGGTCGATATATTCTTTGGCCATCCTGAATTGTTTAAAATTTTGGAAAAGTATTTTGATCACACACACACACACACACACACACACACACACACACACACACACACACACAAATTGTTTTTGCTGTTTTAACAACGATTGAACCCGTAGTCCTAAGTAAGGTTGAAAAATATATTGTCCAAAATCGTTGTGTTAAAGATGAAGAAAGTATTCTCAATTATTACTAGAAGTACCCGTCTACAGCTGGTAAGAAGTCAATTTTTGGTTTAGTTTGGTTTCTTTGTTTTAATGGAAGATCAAACTTCGTGGGTTACTTAATGATAAAGTCATCCTTGTAAAAAACAATAGTGGTACTATCTAACCAATAGCTGTGGGTTAAGGAGGTTCATGCCTTTCTAAAAGTTATCAATCTCAAAATATGTCACAGTCCAGCATGTCAGCCACTACGCCATTAATTCTTCAATAACAGATTGTTATAATGCCAGTATCAATTTGTATCAATTACAAACGGTGATTCTTACAGTAAGAAATAAATCCACAGAATAGAAAAGATATTTGTAAATAATATTTTTTTGAAGTTATTATTTTCCTGTAAAAAGATTCCTGGAGTTTTTTTTTTCTGGAGAAAAAATAATTGATTTAAGTCGGTGAAATTTATGTGCTTTATCGGTTAGCTTTTTTCCCTGATTACTTGGCCTAACTAAGCAATAATGGCATCTAATTAGTTTTTTCACCAGATCGTTAGTCCTAACCAAGAAATAATGCTAGTTAATTATTTTCATTTCCAGATTGTTTGTCCCAACTAAGCAATAATGCTACTTAATTGTTTTCATCTCCAAGAACAGCCTATAACCACAATTTAATATGGATAATCATTTTAGTCAAGCAATTTTTTTTTTTTTTTTTTTGTAGTTTGGAATTTTAAGTTCTGTGCAAATATATATCACCGTTATTGCAAGGAAGACCTAACAATACAGACTCAATTATATTTTAGATTTAGGATGTAAGGGAGCCCCTTCTAGTTCGTTGATACTAAAAACCTTCCGAAACCATTCTATATAAGTATCAAACCAAAGACTACAAACGTGTCCTGTCCCTAGAACCAAAGATCAATTTTTTAGGGTTGGGTATTATTTTTTAAGCACTGGTAATATTCCGAATACTTTGATTCTAGAAGAATACCAGATTAATCACGTGACAGAAGCACAGGTAATAAACCACCCTCAAGTCTTGTACAGCTAAAATATTCCCACCCCTATGATAATGTCACAAATTATTCCAACTGACATATTTGAGTGTCGTGATCAGTAAGTGATTTTTAAATGGAGAACCATGTCCTCATCCTTCAAATTTTGGTTAATTTCATACATACAGACGATAACCCACTCCATAATCTCACTGGTTACCAAAGTAACAATACCTCAGGAAGAAAAAAGAAAAAAGAAAAGAAAGAAATAAAGTAGAGAAGAGGAAAAATATTATGATATTGAAATTTTAAAAGAAACTTCACACAAAGAGGCTACAAAAAAGCGATAAGGAAAATATGGGAGAAAAAAGAAAAAAGAAAGAAATGAAGTAGAGAAGAGGAAAAATATTATGATATTGAGATTTTAAAAGAAACCTCACACAAAGTGGCCACAGGAAAAGGATAATGAAAATAAGAAATAAAAATTGCTGAGTTTGATATTAGCTAAAAATTTGCAGACCTAACGAAGATGATTTTAAAAGATTGTTTCTCGATCTTGAAATTATATATATATATATATATATATATATATAAATTAGGTAAAATTTTTGATATGAGACTTATTTCAAGAGTCTTTTTACGAGACTGTATCATAAAATGGAATACAAAATTAATGGAATTTCCACCGCTAGAACAGGTTGTATATTTTACATTACTTTAGATATTAAAGTAATTATAATTCAACATATGTATATTACTCCACAAAACAAAGAGGACGTTGTAAGCGAACGATAGTCATGACCCACTGTATATACACCAAATCATTCTAGTTGCAGTTAAAACAAAGAGAAAAATCTAAACTTGGTTTGATTAGAACACAGGAAGGAATTCAACATAATCCCACAACGATGCGTTACGGAATGTTTAAAACTGTTCAAAATTCCAAGAGAAGTTAAAATACAAAGAGTTACCTTCCAAGAAGACTCATTGCCTCCCCTTCTATTCGTGATTGGATATCATTTGAAAGTATCTTCAATAGGCTAGGGAAAATCTTTTAAATCGCAAGAAAAAATAAACCACCTTAAGAACCTGGATGATGTCAAGATTTCTGCTAGAAAAAGGTTGGTTTGGTTTTATAGCATAGTTTGTAGATTATTTAATACCAAATTCTCTTTATATATATATATATACATATATATATATATATATATATATATATATATATATATATATATATATATAGTATGTCTCAAAATAGATACAACCCATTAATGAGACAGTTTTGAATGATTTTGTCTTCAAATAAGTAGTGATGCAAAATATTTTCCCTCTATTGTCCAAGGTATTGCGAGTAAATAATAGTCGTTATAGTATACAATTTTTAAATCTGAAACAAAAAATTTATACATTATAATCAGTAGAATTATTAGCAGTCACATTGAGAACCTATATCAGCAGTGACAGAGGTCCCATGTATATTGAGACAGCCTAAAAGCATAGGGGTCCCAGGTATATCGAAACACCCTATAAACACAGGGGACCCTTATATATTGAGACAGCCTGTATCAGCAGGCACACGGGTCCCATTGAGACAGCCTATATCAACAGTCACAGGGGTTCCATGTACATTGAGACAGCCTATATCAGCACGGGGGTCCCATGTATATTGAGACACCCTATATCAGCACGGGGGTCCCATGTATATTGAGATAGCCAATATCAGCAGTCACAGGGGTCCCATGTATATTGAGACTCCCTATACACACACAGGACCCATGTATATTAAAACAGCCTATATCAGCACGGGTCCCGTATATTGAGACACCCTATAAGCAGTCACAGTGGTCCCATGTATACTGAGACACCCTATAAGCACAGTGGTCCCATGTATACTGAGACAGCCTATATCAGCAGTCACAAGGGTCCTATGTATATTGAGACAGCCTATATCAGCAGTGACAGGGGTACCATGTATATTGAGAAACCCTATAGCACAAGGATTCCATGTATATTGAGCCACCCTATGAGCACAGGGGTCCTATGTATATTGAGACAGACTATTAACATCTCGTTTGCGTAGTTAATTGGTTCCAAGGATTGCTATGTATGACTAAAAATTTAATTAAATATCAGTTATTTGTTGACACATAGTAAAATGATTAAACAGTTCTTTTTCAAGTAATTCAATTTAGCATAAGTAATTTGTTTGCCCTTAGTTTAAATGTCAAACAGTTCTATTTGATCCATCGATAGGACCCTATCAGGTGCTACAAATCCGGGCTAGAGTGGACCTGGGAGCGATGGCAATGAAGGAGTACTCTGCGTTCCCCAAAGCTTCTGCATTTCTGGAACCTCACCATCAGATTGCTTAGTGTCATAGCCAGAGCACTCATTTGGGAGTCTTACCCCTCTGTAGAAATGCAGTCGGCGGAGTCTACAGTATCCACCAGCCGACTGGGCTTTCTAAAAATAAGGAACTGGAAACTATAATACAAACAGAATCTTGAGCCATCACGTAGGAACAGAATTTGGTATTGAGAAATGTGTAATGCTTATAATCAATAAAAGAAAAGGAGAAACAGTAGAAGGAATAGAACTACATGATCCAGAAAGCATCAGAACACTTTACAAATTCCTGGGAATGTTAGAAATAGATACGATGAAACAAACCAAAATAAATGAGAAAAGAAAAGAGTACCCCCAGAAGAAGAAGAAGAAGAAAACTGCTGGAAACATAACTCTACGGCAGAAATTTAATCAAATGAATAAATACCTGGAATTCTATAATTATACGCAAGAAAAAGCGAAGAGTCTAATTATAACAACAAACAGAACAGAAGGACAAACAGGAAATATAAAATTGAGAAAACATAGTGAGAAAGAAAACAACTATTTATATACTTCAGAAGTAAAATTGTGCACGCGTTGACCGGGACATGTCTAGCTGAGGAAACCAAAAGGGAGAAAGTGAATCCATATAAATAGCAGTAAAAAATAACACCGTAAGAGCTAATAATGTAAAAGAAAGATTAGACAGCACAGAAGAGTAGAGAGAGAGAGAGGAAGAGAGATAGTGAGAGAGAGAAAAATGAAAAATGTAATCACATAAGTGAATGCAGCATACTGGGACAGAAAGAGATATTCAAGAAACGACATGACTGGGTGAGAAGATCATACATTGGAATTGTGCAAGCGACTAAAATCTGACTATACTGACGAATTCTCTGGGATTTCAAGGTACAAACGGATCCCCCAACTCAAGCCACAAACCTACTTTTAATCTTCAAGAAAAAAAAATTATTAGTTAATTTTGCCATTCCAGTATATCACAAAGTGAAAGTGAAGGAAAGCGAAAGTGAAAGTTAAGGAAAGCGAAAAACTGGATAAATACTTTGACTTTCCCAAAGAGCAGAAAAAATTGTGGAAAATGAACGTGACATTGATATCAGTGATTGTTGCAGCTGTTGGTATAATTCGGAATAATTTGATAAAAAATGCCCCAGTCGACTGGGGCTGCAGAATACACCGACTGCATCTCTGCAGAGGGGTAAGACTCCCCAAACGATTATTCTGGTTATGACACTAAGCAATCTGACGGTGAGGCTCCAGTATGCTATGGCTTTGGGAAATGCAGAGTACCCCTTCATTTCCATTGCTCCCAGGTCCACACTGGCCTTGAATGGTAGCACCAGATAGGGTCCTATCTATTGGTCAAATAGAACTTTTTTACATTTAAACTGTGTAATTTGACATTTAAACTGAGTGCAAGCAAATGACTTAACTGAATTGCTTGAAATAGAACTGTTTGATCATTTAACTGTGTTTAAACAAATGACTGATTTTTAATTGAATTGTTAGTGATACATAACATTACTTGGAACCATTTAACTTTGTTGACTTATGCTAGACTAAATATTTTGAAATAGAACCATTTGATTATTTGGGGTGCCCTCGTGGTGTAATGGTTAAAGCGATGGACTGCGGAATCGTAGTATTCGAGGTCGTACTCCAGTCACGCTATTATGTTCACTTTCTGACAAATACCCTTGGGAAAGGTATGAACCCTCTTATCCTCCCGGCTATGGGTTAAATAGTACCACTACTGTTCTTCTAGGAGAATGGCTTTGGCATTAGATAACCTGCAAAGGTTGATATGCCATTAAATAAAACAAACAAACATTTGATCATTTAACTTTGCATAAACAAATGACTGATGTTTCTGGAATTGTTAGTGTTAAATAGCAATGAAAACATTTAACCGTGTGCAAACAAAGGATTAATAATAAATAGAATTATTTGTATTACATTTAAATAAGTGAAACCATTTATCTAGTGCAAAATGTAAATGAGCTGGTTCAAAAGTGTTATCAACAAAATTGTAATTAGACATCAGGCATTTAATATATATGTATAAAAAGGATTTGGCATTAAAATTTTTACAATGGTTGATATGCCATAAAACCAAACCAAACTAAATCATATATATTTACTATATATGTATAAAAAGAATTCGGTTGTAAATAATCTACAATGATTGATATGCCATAAACCCAACTAACCAAATCCTATATATTTAGTATATATGTATAAAGAGGATTTAGCATTAAATAACCTTCAATGGTTGATATGCCATAAAACCCAACCAAACCAAATCCTATATATTTAATATATATGTATAAAGAGGATTTGGCATTAAATAACCTTCAATGGTTGATATGCCATAAAAGCCAACCAAACTGGTAAAGAAATTGAGGTAACAGGAGATCAAAAGATTGAAACTGTCCAAAGCACAGCACTACTGAGATTGGCTGCAATTCTAATAAGAGTCCTGGACAGTTGAAGGTTGATTTTTACATGACTGTGAAAAGCAATGTTGTGTATAATCTACTGAATTTTATGAAAAAGTCAACTTTCAAAAAAAAAAAAAATGTTGGGGAAGTATTTTCAAAATACTGTTATAAATAACTAAACTTGTAAATTACTCAATGCCCCCCCACTTACTAAGACAAATGTGATATTGTTCCGAACTTTGCGTATTGTGCTTTTCTCCGGTTTAACTGAGAAAACATACAGCAAAGACAAAGGATTAATATTAAAGGAAACGCATTTTCCTGCCTTTATAAAACAATAGCAACATTTTCAATCAATATCGAAATGCTATCTTCACACATGGTAATACTGAAAAGACAGACAGACAAATAGTAATTAAATTCAAACTTGACACTGAAGAAAAGAAAAAGAACTTAAGTAATCTTGATCCTCAATTATAATTGCGGGGAAGTCGTGAATCACAGTTAATTAGCAGTTTTTTGGTTGCAGAAGTCGAAATAAAAGGTCAATTTTTTACGCTAACTGTTTACACTACATGAGACTTGAGCATTGCGACAGCAATTAAACGAACGTTGTATCAATTATAATCTATAATTAAATCAAGGAGGCGAATAGAAAATATCACCAGGTAATAGGGTAGGACCAGACTGAGTATTTAAACTTGATTTACTTTGATGTCATTACTGCTATCAAGTTTCACCTTTAGGAAAATTGCTTTAATTGGCTAATTGTGAAGCAATGGCGTCAAACAGTAGCAGCAGAGAATAACCGATTGTTTATTCTCATCTGTCTAGAATTTGCTATTCTATTCTTTTTATTTTCTTTTACAAATAAAAAATACTTGAAATTAAACATAAGTACAAAAAACAGATAGAAGACTGAACTCATTCTGAATAAATATAACCATAGATTCCGTTGGCTCTCCATATAGCAATGGTTAACGAATTAGTTTAGCCAATTATTACAACTGTGGTAGCATGTTCCATCTTCTCTGTGTATCGCATAATCGTACCCTTGCACCAAACTAATCTTATTCTAAATCTAAGGAGCCAGTGTTTTAACTTTAATAGTGGAACATTATTGTTATATACCCTACCTGTGAACAGTAATGGGTATGTCCCATTCCTCATAAATTCATTGGACACTATGAGGGGAGGGTGATTTATACTGACTAAGTAGTCACCACTAGTTGTGAGTACCTTCTTCACACTGTTGGCAAGTATTGTATTTTGTTAATGTTATAAATATTTCCATTTCCATTTCTTAACTTCCGTTTTGGTTATTCCTCATTCCATAACCTTTTGTTTGGTTACAACAATTATACTGTCAAGACGGATATTTTTAGAAACTATTACCGAACTATACAGCATAAAAATATGTGAGTAAAAATAGAATTGCATAAATATATAAATGTGCTTATTTTTACTTTTTTTTTTACTGCTACATATTCATACTTTTGGCTACAGATTTTCAGTTGTGTAGAATTTGATGATAAATGATGTCTAAGAATAACCGTTATGATTGAATAATGATCCACAAGAAATATTAAAACTCCAGTACCTTTGGTTTAGAAGAAAATTTACTTTTTAACAAAGAAATTGTTATAGGTGTACACACACACACACACACACACACTATATATATATATATATATATATATATACGAAAAGTTCATTGGCTCACCAAGATACTGATGGTTTATTTTTCAACAGTCTCCTTTGCGGTACACACTTCCTCTATTGGTACTGCAGTAGTGTGATCCCAAAGGAAAAAATAAAGTCAACAGCTCATATGACGCAATCATATAAACTTTTCAGGCAACCCACATATGCATATATATATACATGTGTGTGTGTGTGTGTGTGTGTGTGTGTGTGTGTGTGTGTGTGTGTGTGTGTGTGTGTGTGTGTGTGTGTGGCCTTTTCACCATCAAAGAGAGTAATTCTTATAGGATGATTGACATTGTACCTTTACTTTCAGGTTTTTCATAACTATTAACTGGCAGCAGAAACAAAGAGAACTTGTTAAGGGTTTGGCTAAGAAAAGGAGAACTGCTGTTGACATTCTTAATTGGTGAGTCAAAAATTGATAGCTGTGTAATAATTTTGTCAGTTTGAAATATTTGTATTACAAGAAAAGTTCCTAACTTTATGTCAGACATAAAAGTTACAACACCCCTCCAAAAAAATTCCATTTTAATTGATTGGAATACAAACAGATTAGACCGGGCCATTGACTTTGTGGTAGAGTGTTCGCTAATGTCCCGGGAGACCGGAGTTCAATTTCAGGTTGAGTCATACCAACGACTCAAAAATAGCACTTGATACCTCCTTGCTTAACACTCCGCATTATAAGTTATGTTTTAAGGGCAATGTGGATCAATCTAGGGAATTGACTAGCGCCCCCAACACCTCGGTGTAGTAGCTATTGAAAAGGGAGCTTTCAGGTAGCCCTCGACTACGGTCGTCAACTTTACTTACAAAGAAATAAAAGAACAAAATACTATACTAATCAGATTTTTGTATGTATACAATCACAACACAGTAAAAAAAATGAACACATCGTAATGAAATTTCTGTTTGAGATTATAATCATTTACAATTCAATTGGCAACTAAAATGTACTGTCAATTTTCATCCAAATCATTATAATCTCTTAAGGGAGATAACTATTAAATGCTAATTATATACTTCCCCATTTATTTGCAATTAATTATAAATCTTATAAATAGGACATGATACGATTTCGAGTTTAATGGTTGTCGAAGGCAGAGTTTGAGCATGTCTACATTATTATGATCAGATTTTTGTATGTGTATTTCTGTTACACAACAAAAAAGGTGGAATGTAGAGATATATTAATTGACTAGTTATAGTTAAAATTCCATAATGTAGAGATTGAATCATTTTCCAATCAAATTCCAAACTTAATACTTGGAGTCATAACACAATTTCTATGAAGTGAATGTTACACAACATGGAATTTTATAGCTACTGAAAGCGTCCTTTAAATGAGTATATAAGTGAATGAGGTGTCATTAAAATCTAAAAAGTATTGCTTAAAGTGGAAACTCAGAAATGTATAAACTGAATTAGATTTATCCCATAGCCTATTAAGTTGTTGGGGTATCATGCTGAGTAATTCCCCTTCATAACAGGGTAATAGGCATTTCTTCAAGTCACATACAACAGATACCTTTTGCTGAACGCTTAAGATTAGTTTCCTTCATATGGTTAACAAGTTCCAACTGCTTTGTTATAGCTGGGAAAAATTGGATTCGTGCCTTTCTTAATGGCATTAGCAGCAACCTGAACCTGAACTGTTCCAACTGATGTTTGTTCGTCAACTCTATTCTCAGCATCATTAACTATTAGAAGACCCAGAGAACCAGAAAAATGTGCTTTAGCTTAATTCAGCAATTTATATTCTAAACTGGGGGGAATTCTTTATATTTTTAAGGTAAAAATGTGTGGAAGAATTTACTTTACATCTATATCTAATATTAACAAAAATTTAAGAAATTTGATTGATTGTTAATCAAATATTGATTATCCATTAGTATAGGTTATATTTCATTAACTCACCTGTCTGTTCTGACTGTTGAAGTAACCAACCTGATGCCAGGTAACAATGAACAAGCTCGTAGCACGAAAATTTGATCCAGGAAAGTAGGTGTCTACTTTTCTATTCATTTCGTCAATGAGGTATGGATCAGTAGTTTCTCTGAAAAATACAAAATAAAATATATTAAAAGAAAGCAGACTTATAAAGTTTTGGAAGCAATAAAGTGTTAAAAATACCAAAGATAAAGAGATTCAATTGTCTGTAGAAAAGGTGAAATATTTATGACTCTTCTGGACAGTACAGTTACAATTTTAAATATCACTTGATTGTATCAAAAGATTCAGATGAAATTATCCAAATTGTCATAATGCAGACAAGTCCATATTGAGAGATTGTATTAATAGTTAAAAGAAAATTTTCCATGTCCAGTATAGACGACAAAAATTGTCATTTACTAAGATTAGCTTAGTTTAACATAACGCCAGAAGAATCAAACTCGCTAAGAATGGTCTAATAGACTTGCTCTCTAACTGTAACACTACATGAGGAACTTTTAAACGGCTAATTTAACGTAGAACTGTAAGTTTTCAAAGCCTGAGAAAAAAGTGTTCTTTATTGAGAAATAACAGAATCTCATCGATTTGAATAAATATATGTGCATTTTTTTTTTTTTAGTTGGAGACCCAAAATAATTAAATTATTGCTCAGTTAGGTGAAACATTACGGACAAATTTTTTTAATCAATAGATCTAAAGTATCTTTATATTTTTAAAAATTTACCTACAAAACTTCGTATACGGAATATTAATTTCATAATATTCATAATATTGATTTCATTAGGTAATATTAAAATAATTTCTTAATCTCTTTTTTTTTATGTGAATCATATTCTATGGTAACAATATCCGTTTGCAGTGAATTTTTAACCAACAACAACAAAGAGTAAAATACCCAGCTGCAATACAAATATCAACTTTTTATCCACAATAGATATATCTAAGCACGTGGACATAAGCAGTAAACTTATGTTTCCTTAAAATTATTGTTGAAATGTAAATTACATAAGAAAAAACTCTTAACTGTTGCGTAAAAAATTACTGTCTGTAAGTAATTAGATGCCTTGATTTAGAAACGTTTCGCCGAGGTGCATCAACATTATTGCATATATTATTTTACCAGAGAACTACAGAACTCCATATATATATATATATATATATATATATATATATATATATATATATATATATATATATGTTTGTGTGTGTTCGCACGCATATGCACACACACACACATATATATATATATATATATATATATATATATATATATATATATATGATTCTGATACAAGAAAAAACACATGGTGCTAAGCATAAACCAAGTATATTAACAGAGCGTTGGTTTTCAGAAAAGTAACATTAACAGATTCAACGACAAAATGAGGCATTTAATTGTGACCAACAGTTTTGGTTTAGTCCCAATTTAAACAGTTGGAAACTTGAAATCTTTGTTATCTGGCGTTAACCATCTGTGAAGATGTTTTGAAAGGTGCTCGGTTTTCAGATTAAGAAAATAATTACGACAACAAAGTCTTATTAAGCGATAAAGATTCAGTTTAGTTATATCTGGTAGGTAAAGTGTAATACATGGAACTGTTTTAAAAGAAAAATGCAATTGAAAAGATTTAGAAACCTAAGTTTTCCCCACTAAGAAAGTTTTAACTAAAATTCCAAAAGAACTTTCCGTCTATCATCACTATCCGTCTGCTCCTATCAAAAACACAATTCATAAGTATTTGAACGATCACAAAATGTCTTTTGATTGGCCAACATTGCATGAGCCATGAAAGATCTTGAGCAAAAAGATTCAAATAACTTATTAGTTTAGCTATCGATTGCAAACAGCAAAGTGTGTTTTCTTTTAAAGGCATTTTTCTTAAATCTAGCATTCTGAACCACAAAACAGGACAAAATGCATGCATTGTTATGTTGGGTGTAATAAAGATTTAGTTCTTGCGAAATGTTCCCCATTTTAACCCAAAGCCAAGTGATGAGTAAATTATCAAATTATATATATATTCTAAGTGAGTAGAGTCTTCGCCAATGGCCCCGGAGACCGGATCTCAATCCCAGTTCGAGTCATACAAAAAAAATGGTACTAGTTACCTTCTTGGTTAACATTTAGCATTATAAGGTACGTATCAAGGGTAAAGTGGTGCAATCCAGGGAAAGGAGTAGCACCCTCCCCTACACCTCTGTGTAGTAGCTAATGAAAAGGGAGCATTCGGGCCGCCCTCGACCAAGGTCGCAAACTATATATTAGTCCGGCAACCAAGTCTTACAAAAGAATAATAAGACATTTAATTAAGAAATGCTATCAACCTACTTTTCATGAGTAATAAGCAGACAAACTACACGAATCTATTTTTATATATAACTTTCTATGCTTTTCTCTTCACAACCTCACTTATCTGGGAGTTTTTTCTTCTTTTTTTTTTAATAACTCATTCTTTCTTCACATTCTTATTTCCCTTCTTTCTTTTAGTTACAGGAGTAATGCTCCTATGTTGAATCCAAAGATCAAAAGTGCCGTAAATTGTCCAATTACTAATTACGAGAACAATCATTTATCGTTCTGATGCACCATAACAATACAAACAATCTTTTAGTTTTTCTGTCAGCCACATATCCAAGTACAGTTCATAGACGTACAGGCACACACACAATGTGCCAAACAATGTTACGAACTTATCGTTGCTGCTGCTAAAACTGAACCAAATCATATGTATTGTTTTTAGTAATCGATTATTTTAAACATGGGTAAAGTGTAATACAACGAGTCGGTTTCTTTTATACTTTTATTCACAAAATCACTTTATATACACTTGAATAATGAGGAATCCCTAAAAGGCTTTGAAAAAGGTATTGTATATCTCTTGATTCTAACAACATTAGAATTTTTTTTTAATGCCTAATGTTAAAATAAATCCATTATACGTTAGAAAAAATCACTACCTTCGAAAAAAAAAAACTATATTATTAAGAGGTGCTTCGCCAATTTTTTTATTATTACCTCAATAGAATTTTTAAAGAAATTATATAAAAGTTTTGATTCACTGAAAAGGTTTTCGAACAGTAATTTGTAAACACAAGGAAATACAATTTTTCGAGACATGAAATTATCATATTGTAAATATTAGTACAAACTTGTGCTTATATCTAAGCTTGGTACAGAAACCTAAATAAGTCCTCAAGTTCTTCATAAGAGTTACAAAAATATGGGGTAATTAGTGAAGTTCGAATTTACTATATAAAAAAACCCTCAAATCATTGTATGACAATATGGGGTATTCACTGGTGCTAAAAAATTATGAAAAGAATAATACTTTTCATTAAAAGTCAATAAAATGTAATTTTCTAATATAAAGATGAATAAGATAAAATAAAAACTTATTTACGTAATGAATACAAATAAAGAAATTGAAAAGTAAATCTAAAAGGTCAGTAAAAACTTGTACTCTGCTCACCTGCTAATTGTCAAAACAATCAAAGCAAGCAGGTGACAAAAATGTTATTTAGAGCTTGTTAGTGCATTGACCCTGTCCTGCATCGGCCTAATCAGCCATCAGCATGCCTGCAGTCGACGCGAACAGCCTCCTTCATAAATCTTCGCTCGCGAAGTCCAGCCAAGAAGAAGTGCATTGACCCATTTAAACTCATGACATCCCGAATTAATCTTTTTCCACGAATTAAAATTAAAAGGTCAAATCTGCGATTTGGATAGATAAATCAGATCTTTGATTCTGTTATTGTTTGTATGTTATAAATTTTTAATATGAAAAGAGATAATTCCCTCTCATAGTGTGGGATAGAAAAATCTTATACGTAAAAGGGATACACTTACCATAGACGAAGATCAGAATTTTTGATTGGCTGACTAATCATAAAGTAGTAGAAAAATACGAAATCAATTGTGGTTAGACAATCGGAAATGTTTGTACCCAGTGAAATTCTTCATAAGAATAACTCTTTAAAGGTTAGAAAGGAGAGAAAATTTGAAAATAGTAGTCTATGTCTTTCTTTTGCGTATATCGATATCACTTTCTGCCGATGAGATATTGCTACCGTGGTATGTTTGATGGTCTATTAATTTTAGTGACTTTCCATTTAAATAGCTCCATTTTGTTTAAAACACATGAACTCAGTCTTTTATGAGTTCACACAGAAGCCGGTGCCTCTTGCTGATTACTTCAGGCTATAGAGCAGGAATTTGGATTGGGTAGATGTATTTGTAAGAAGTGTTAGATCATCTATGTAGTCTGCATCCATGATAGTTTTTTGCGAGATATCGTCTACTTTTTGTTTTTTGTATAGTGTAAAACAATTTTCTTTCATAAAATCTATTGTCAAAATTCTCGCTCGCAAAACAAGAGAGCAATCCCTGTTCCACATGTTTTGATTTGCATTAACCAACTCTTATGCTAATAAAAAAATACTTAGTTACCTAATTACTTGCAGAAGAAAGAAAAATTATAGAAAGAAAAAAATCAGTAGCCTCACCGTACCTCATATTTAATTTATGTTTACATCACCGATTCCGTCTGTTCTCAAATTGTTTTTTCATGTTTGGTACGTTGTATAGGTCAACAAACTCGAAAAAGCAGACAGTAACTTCAAAATTCCCCGTATAAAGCTTAAAGATCTCTCTCTCTCTCTCTCTCTCTCTCTCTCTCTCTCTCTCTCTCTCTCTCTCTCTCTCTCTCAATTTCGTAATAACTATATTTATATAGATGACTAAAGTCTGTGCAATATAATAGTATGAATATTATATTATTGTCAGTATTTACAGCGCTTATCCTAGTCTGATACAAGATCACAGTAATTGAGCATAATGAGAAGTGAACTAATTACATAAGCCAGTTATAATAAATTCATCGTCTTGTAAAAACCGAATAATGGTCACCTTGTTAAGTTTGTGATCATTTACTAAGCTTGGTTTGGTTTAGTACAAGACCAGAATTATGGGGCACTCAGTGAGAACTGAATTCACTTGTAATGATATACTATTCTTTAGTGATCTGATATCAACAGAGACTAGACTAAAGTTTGGGCAGAACGCCAGAAGTATGAGGCAACCAGTGAGAATTAAACTTACTAACAATGGCCTGTGATCCCAGTTCGTTAAACATTATATAATTCGCAATGCCCATCCTTGTAGCTGATCAATATTTGATGAATAAAGAAGCAACATTATTTTTTCAATATTTCCATATTTATTGCCATCATCAGAGAATTATCGACATATAAAAAGAATGAAAACAACCGGGGAAAATATTGTTGTAGCGAATCAATTAAATTAAAAAATAATCAAATCTCAAGTAAAGTATTAAGGAATGACACAGAGGGAGATATATGGAACACTCAGTGAGAATTGAACTCACAACTAAAGGTCTGCTAGCCTAACTCAAGAATCATTACAATGTGGTGCTTTTTGCGTAACGGTTATATTTGTAAGAAAAGGAATCGGCGACCCAAGTCTCAAACCCAGGATGAGGCTGTTTGCATTTTACCTCACGCTTATGCCCTTGGGAAAAGCACGAATCCATTTCTTCTCCAACTATGGCTTAATAGTAGTCCAAACAAGGTTCTTTAATCTCGGTTAGGTAACCAGTCTAGAAGAAGGAAAACTGAATTCAAACTCTGCTTTAAATTGACCTTGTGTCATATCCTGCCTGTTTCAGAGGTTTGGGGCAAAAACATACACTATGAGAGGTGCCCACTTTGCTACACTCATAAACCATTGCAATTTAGTTTTGGTAGTCAGTCGTCACTCTATTGATGGCTTCACTATTAGTTTTCTGTTTGAACAAATTTAGTAAATACTAATGTTGATCACTTACCACTGAATAATGCTTTATACGGTAGTATTCAGTCTTCTTTGAAAAGTTTGTCAATTCCAATAAACTAGAATTGGAAGAATTAAACGATACAAAATATCCATTAAGAATAAACAGTGCAATTAGAACAATATAATCCCATAGATTGAATAAAGAGTTTGATTTGAAAATTCCAGGTCACCGATTACGACCGACACCAGAAAAACACCGGAGTGTACAACGGTTGAAATTTTGTTACTATAACAACCAAGATAAGGAAACTATTCGGAATGCATCAATGAATAATTCCTCATCTTAGAAATTTATATAAAAATTAGGATATAATTATTATAATGCATCATTTTTCTTTTGTAGTTTGATATTCTTAATCTTTATAGCTTAATCTCGTTCATTTATTGCGATGAGGAACCAACTTAGCCTCACTGATCCGGATAACTATATTGATAGGAGTAGTTTTCCTGTCAGGTTCTGCCCAGCTAGAAAAAAAAACAATGATTAGGAGCCAGACAAAAGTTCTATCACTGTACATGAATCACTGCATTCCCGAATGAATTTTACCATAGGAAAGCCGATATGAGAGTTCCATGAAACCAGAAGAGAATCTATCAAATCTGTTCTAAACAATCTCCGAATAAGAAATAGGTTAATAGGTGCTCCTAGCTTTTCCATTGTGTATATATCTATGACGCACACACACGCACACACACACACACACACACACACTAGTAAAAACGTGTAAGTTGAGAGTGCTCAACTTAAAAAAAGAAAAACAAAAAAAATGCTTACAAAGTAGTACAGTCATTGTAAGTATTGGCTTTACTTTATCTAAAATAAAATAGTTTCAATTTACTTTGTCTATTTATATATGAACGAAAAAAGACTTTGGAGGTTTTTCCAAGCATACATACACCACATGCATTAGCATTTATAATTTGGGATGAGTGCCTTGAAATAATTAGATTTGCAAGCAGAAGTAATTAATGCATTGTTTTTAGAGTAATGAGTAAGTGAAAGTGTCGTTTAAGTCTTGCATTCATACATCATTGATTTTTCTTGCATTTTCAGCAGACAAGAAGTCTTTTTGTTGCGAAAAGAAAAACTTAATTATCCACAGAAAGGTTATATTTGCCGCGCCTGTAAATTTCGCAAATACTTTTCTGCTGGATGATTAAAAAACAAAATTCTACTCCATTCTGAGCCATGTAGAAAATTACTCGAAAATTTGCAAAATTATTCAAAAACTGCAAAAGATATATATATATATATATATATATATATATATATATATATATATATATATATATATATATATGTTATTATTTACTAAGCTTTGCTTAGTCTAGTACATAAACTTCAGGTTGTATACATTATTTGCCTTTACCAAATGATTACCTATTTCAAAACTGTACAGGGTCATCATTGCTTAACATCATCATCACCAAATCGTGTTAACAGCATAGATTTCCCTGACTCTCTCTCTCTCTCTCTATATATATATATATATATCAGTCTCTATCGTCCATCGCTCTCGGAACGTCTTTCAAACTACACCCAGTGTCCGCACAAAGCTGATGTAAATAAATTCTTGCTGGTTGGCTAAAACCGGCACGTCCATGTGTAGGGTTCCCTAGAAGAACGTCACTTATGAATTCGTCTTTGCCTCTCCACCAGTGTCCTGCATATTTTGTTCGTCTTACTTGAATGGGGTTTCAAATGAGAGGTAAATCACTGTACAGCTGCTGTTTTGTGGGATGTTGTTTCCGGGATTTGTGCGATTCTTTGAGTACTTCCCATCGAGCTTTTTCTCCATGCGTTTTGTTAGCGCCCATGTACTGCAAGCAAAGAGTAGTATTGAAAAAATCCCGTTTCATTTTGTTGGGCAGATGACACTTTTGTATAATCGATAACCTATTGATAGCAGTCCACGCCTTCGCTAGGTATATGTTGACATCATATTCGGTAGATGAGATATTGCTACCGAGATATGTGAACTTGTCGTCTACTTTTAGATGCCTGCTACTTTGAGTGAAGATGGATCCTTCTCATAGTCTAAGCAGATTATAAAGAAATATGGCGCTTGCAAAACTCAAGCGACAATATCAAAGAAGTCAGTGTCTTCATCAAGTGAACGATCCTTTGCTTTCGTGTTTGTTACCGCTATAATAATGCTTTACAAAAACACGAAAGCAAAGGTTCGTTCACCGGATGAAGACACTGACTTCTTTAACATTGTCGCTGGAGTTTTGCAAGGAATATATTAGCGCCATATTTCTTTATAATCTGTTTCTTTGAGGAGACTATATGCTAGAAGTATATACTCTATATTCCCTCTGTGTATGGAATCAAATGCCTTAGAGAAGTCTACAAACAATAGTATTGCCTGGAGATTTTTTGCACGAACTCCCTCGATGATTCGATTAATTTTCAGAATCTGTGACGTTGTGGATCGATTTCCCCGAAAACCGTTCTGGTTTTTCCTAATTTCAGGTCTGATACGGTTGAGAAGCAGAGCATTATATACCTTAGCAGCTATAGAAGTAAGAGTTATGCCTCTGTAGTTTTTGGTGAATCCGAAGTCACCTTTCTTAGGGAAGGAGAGGATGCAGCCTTTTTCTCAATTTCTCTATTGTATTTTGTTTATAGACAGCGTTGCATAATCGAAGAAGTACGTCATCAAATTTCTTTGTCTTCCATAGTTCTGGAAGTATTTCATCAAGGCCTACAGTTTTTCTGCTTTAAACACAAAGTTCTTCCCCCGTAAACTGTCCTCATTTGATGCATAGCTGGCTGTTGATAATTTTTGAGATAGGCTTATCAGTGACTTTAGGGAAGTTTTCAAACAGATTCTTTAAATGTTCTTTCCACTTTTGTGTTCTTTCTTGTCGGCTGGCAGCTTTTAGTTTTGTTTTCGAGGTGCTTTTCCTTCAGCTCACTTCATTTACTGTCTACCATACTTAATACACAATTCGTGATTGTCTATCTTCTACGGGATTTCTGATTGTGTTTATTTGGCCTTGAATGTATTCCTGTTCTTTTTGGAAGGTGTCACTACTCACTGAGATTTTTAAGTTCCTGCGCGTTAGCATTTGTTTTTTTAAGTAAGGGTGCTATTTTCATGTTATCTCGTTTTTTCCAAACTACTAGTGACTCCCATGGAACTCTACATTTGGCTCTTGGTTTGCTTGGTATGTACTCTGCTGCTGCTGCTTCCATATGGGCAATGGCGAAATAACCCTATTCGTCATTCAGAGTATGTGTTTTAGATGTCTCCTGACGAGTAGGGAATTTGTTTCTTACAGTTATCGTACATTTATAGCTAATATTTTTATTGGTAAGTGAGAACCCGTCATAACTCGTGGTTTAGACTGTTTTTTTTTTATTTCCGCGTAGACTCAGGCGTATTTTTGCTGTGAGGATTCTGCGATCAGAAGATACTCCTTCAAAAGAGGAATATGCCGCACCTTCCACAGCGGTATTTGTCCACTTCAAGAAGAACTATATATATATATATATATATATACACACTCATCCATATACAGACTGTTTCGTTGCGTCACAACTCTTCAAACTTTTCAGTGTGGCTAGACACGCAGGAGGCTTCAAGCTGAAATAGAAACCAGCTTAACTTTACGTTAGACATGGCATCTAACCGCTCAGCCATTTCGGCGATATGCGTCAGCTTAGGATTTTATAACGCAAATCTAATGGCTTTCGTTTTTTTACATTTTGCGCTATCTGGTGGCAGCCGTTAATTCCTTCGCCAGTGCTCAATCTCCAGGAGGAGAGCGTATATATATATATATATATATATATATATACACACACATACAAATACATATATATATAAGTTGTAAGTTATTAGCCGACCGTAAGTTGTAAGTTATTAGCCGACCCGAAGGCTCTCTTTAGGAACTACACCGAAGTGTAGGGGAGGGTGTTACTCCTTACCCTGGATTGCTTTACTTACCCTTGATCCGTACTTTATAATATTGGATGTTAAGTAAGGAGGCATCAAGTACCATTTTTGAGTCTTTGGTATGACTCGACCTGGGATTGTACCCCGGTCTCTCAGCCGATGGGCGAGCACTCATTATTATGCTAATGGGCCGGTTAAAAACAATATATATATATATATATATATATAAATATATATATATATATATATAATTAACTTAAATCGCGAGTCAGAATTCTCCCACTAAAGTTTCACCTCAACGGATCATCAGGGAGTTTAGCACCGACCAACGACAAAGGAGAAAACACCATTTTTATATTCACCAAAAACCTACTCAGCTTAAAATTTACATAACAAAAATTTAAAAAATGAACAAAACACTACTTTTAATATCTAGTTTATTCGTAAAAAAAACAAACTCAGGTGTAAATACGTAGAAACCTATCTCTAATTATAGAGTAGCCACCCCCTTTTGTGTTTACAACTGTTTAAAACCTCCGACCTTTGGTTTAACATATCCCTACTTTTACAAGAAGCTATAGCTAACTTCTCCTCATTGCAAAGCAAGCAGTCCTTGTCGCCAGCCCTATATTTACGGCATTTCTTTATCACTTCCCATTTCAGTATTGGATCTATTACTTTTTTATATTTGACCCCCCACACATAACTAGATAACGTGGTACTATGCCTATATTTCTCTTGGGAGAAACTCGTTTTATGGTTATAGTACCTAGTCTCAAATTCCCTTGCGTCGACCCAAAATATACCTTTTTATTTCTATCATTACCCGGATCACTATACACTTCCACTTTATACACCACACAATCCTGTTTACATTTACCTTCCAGTGGCACTTAACCTTATCCCTACAATTACATTTAGCAATCACCTTATTTTTCTCTTTGTTTAGTTTAGCTATATTACTCTTGTTTATTATGCCATTGATGTTAGGCATACAACTATAGCTTAATTTAACACAATTTTTATTAAATATCTTATGTAGCGGGTTCTCACTGGGGAAATTTCTTTTTAACAACTTAAAGAATTCTTTCCCTAAGTTATTGACTACCTCCATGTTATACGGGGGGTTAAACCATAGGATTTTTCTAGGTCTATTTCTTTCTTTTTTGCGTATTACTTCTCTCTCCATCCCGATATTCCAATTTGATGCTATATCCGCCATTCTTCAATGCCTCCTCACACTCCTGCTTACTCCGTTCAAATACTTCCTTATTAGAGGAGTTATTTGATAACCTATGCTCTATTCCTTTAGGGATATGTTTAAATACCTGGTTTGAGTGGTTGGATCCCTGTCCACATAACGCAGGTCCTGGTTCCTTTTTCTGAATACATTGTTTTCCTTTAGAACATATATATATATATATATATATATGTGTGTGTGTGTGTGTGTGTGTGTGTGTGTTCTAAAGGTAAAACAATGTATTTCACAAGGAGAGATATTGAGACATTTGTTAGGAAGAAACTTTCAAATGATTTTCGTAATACATTGCTTGAAACAACAAAAAAACAATCAGTAAAAAATCATTTTCCGACAAGATACAACTAATCGTATTGAATTTAAATTTACGGACTTGAAAACAAAACAAAACAAAAAACACATTTTTTGTCCAACTAAAATACTTATACACAGAGTTTTATTACTTACTTAGATCTAACAATTCAGATAAAAACAATGTTTAAAAAGTATCTTACGCGTTTTTCAACAAAAGAACACTATTCATATGAAGAATTGGTTTGGTTTGTTTGGTTTTATGGCATATCAACCTTTGTAGGTTATCTAACGCCAAATCCATTTTTATGTAAATAATCTGTTCTATTGAAAACAATTCAGTTTAGCATAATTACACAGTTTAATGGTCAAAAATATTTCATATGAAGAATTACACAGTTTAATTGTCAAAGAATTACACAGAAAGAAAAGAATTGTCAAAGAATTGACAAAGAATTGTCAAGAATTACACTGTTTAATTGTCAAAAACATTTCATACGTAGAATTGGTTTGGTTTGTTTGGTTTTATGGCATATCAACCTTTTAACGCCAAATCCATTTTTAAGTAAATAACCTGTTCTATTGAAAACAGTTCAGTTTAGCATAAGTACACAGTTTAATTGTCAAAAACATTTCCATTTCTGACAATTCAAGCAGTTATATGTAACAATTCAGTAAAGGGTAAATACAGTTTTAATGTCGAAAAACAGTTCTATTTGAAATAATTCAGTTAAGCATAAGCACGCAGTTTAAGTGTAAGTACGGTTTAATTGTCAAAACGTTTCTATTTTAAGCTATTCAGTTTACTCAGTTCATTTTAGCATAAGTATGCTGCTAGTTCTATTTAACCCATAGATAGGGCCCTATCAGGTGCTACCACGCCGGGCCAGAGCGGACCTGGGAGTGATGGCAATAAAGGGGTACTCTGCATTCCCCAAAGCTCCAGCATTGCTGGAACCTCACCATCATATTGTTTAGTGTCATATCCAGGACACTCGTTGGGGGGTTCTTACCCCTCTGCAGAGAAGTAGTCAGTGTATTTTTCAGCCCCAGCCGACTGGACAAGCATATGAAGAATAATTCGTAAATCCATTATGCGGACTTAACTTTGATAACAACAATTACCATTTGTAATTGTTCGGAGTAAATTTTTAATTGACATCAATTAAGAAAAATAAAGTAAAAAGTAAGTTTTTTTTTTCTTGTACATATATTAGTTAGTCACTAACCCGGTATAGATGGGTACTTCAGCTAGTTAATACTTCAGATTAAAACGGAGAAAAAGTCAGTGTGAACATGAAGTGCTCTTAAAAATGCTTGAGGATGCCATAAAAATGAACGATGGGAAATGAGTGCTGCTAGTCTTTTGCACATTGTGTCTCCTAAAAATGTCAGAGTGAATCCATCAACTTGTCAAGAATGCTATTATCTGTTCACTATTTCCGCACACAAAGATGTGTATAACCGCATATAAAAATGTTGGTTTGGGCTTACTCGACAAGGGAGATAATTGCACATTTTAATAGTATCACTCGTCAGTGTTCAATCCAAGCTAAGCAGTCAGGGTTTTCAAAGAAAGACTTGCACAACTTTATGTCTTCCCGTCTCTAACATTGAGTTTTGTGCTACATCAAGTTAAATTTAATTGATTTAATAAATGCTGTATATACTCATGCGAGGGGCGTAACAGATATTATCACGAACAATGGAATCTTTAAGTAGAAAACAAATTCCGACCGAGAATGTTTGTGTTCAAATCGTTCTAACGTTCTTTGAAAAAATATGCTTCCTTTAATCATGGATAGAATAGAAGAGCAAACTGAACTCTGTATCCTTGACAGGACAAATAGTCTAAAAGAACAATTCAATTCAACTCCCCTGCCATCACGTTGTGAAGCAGCGTGGCATCGCTAGGTCCATTACTTTCATATCTTACAATATTGTAAAAGGTCTGAGTCTTGAAGTGGCCCGAGAAAAAAAGAAACAGATGGGACAGGGGTGGAATATACTTACGTAGTGGTCGAATTTTAAAGACCGATTTTTAAGGGAAATAAAAATCAGCGTCGACTTTTGGGTAATATTTTTTAAGATTGAAATTCAAAGATAAGAGGAAGAACTAACAACAATCTTTGGCTTCAAAAATTAATTCTGTAAATATATGGCTGCCACCAGGAATTAACTTCGTCCATCCAAACATTTATATTTTCACTTATTCACCTACACACCCTCTAATCACTCTTCCCATGCATTTACCAAGCCTCGTCGTAAAACACTACTGAACAATTGCTAATTTCTGCTGATTGAGTAACCTAATCGGAGAGTGTTTGTGCATTCCAAGTAAAGGTTTGTTTTGGTTTGGTGTCATATCAACCATTTAGGTTATTAATGCTAAATCCATTTTAATACATATAAACAGTTCTATTTCAAACAATTTAATTTAGTATAAGTATAGTTTTTTGTTTACACACAGTTGAATGTCAAAAACAGTTCTATTTCAAACATTTCAGTTTAGCTTAAGTACTTTTCCATGTAAAGTGTCTTCAGTCAGTTTCCAAGTTAAATCAAGGCTGCACAAGTAGTTCTTGACATTTATAAAATTTGGATATTTTCGCACGATTCCAAAAGCGGTCCAATCCAGTAACAATGAGT